>CAXKVW010000293.1:0-34245 GCA_964058825.1 Carex arenaria | reverse complement strand
GGAACATTTTTAATTAATACCTATTCAGATAAATTTTGCAGGGAATATCATCAAACAGAGAAGAAAATATACTAGCTTAACTTTCTTGGGACAATACATCAATATTCAATAACATATATGATCTTCCATTTCACTGCACAAAGAAGCACGAACAACAGTAAGAAAAAGTATTAGCATGGAACAACCTAATAGAAGGATTATCTGTTGATATCCTATACCAGCCCAATATTACCAAAATAGCATGTCTATCATTAGTAAGGAAGTAGCTAGGGCAAACTTGGAGTCAGCCATAAAGACATTTGCCAATGCTCATTCAGTTTAAATGGGCATAAATAACCAATTATTTCAGTAACCGTCCCATCATCATCATCCAGCCTGGCCAATTTGATGTTGTCATTATACCATCTGATGCCCCTTGTCCTTACCGAGTGATAGCACAAACAATTTGCCCATTCTGGCAATTGCAGATTGGCACATGAGAGGGACAATGCATTATTGTTACTCAAGAAAAGCACATTTTGGCCTACGTCTTTCACTTGAATCCACTTTGGTTCTCCATCATTGCTCAACTTGTACACTGTATGCTCAGTTTCATTCAAAATTCCATCAATGAGCAATATGTCCCCAGATACCCCTTCGACCAGATATATGTGAATTAGATCAATGCTGCCACCCAACAATGCTCTTGAATGATTATTGAGGTTATACATTGTAACTCTACCACAAGGGGTAACTGTGTATAAAAAACCATTGCTACAGGTGATATCATCAATTGTATCTTCCCAAGGCAAATTACACTCAAATTCACTTTCCAACATGGATCCCCAATTTTACAAAAAGCCAACGGCCATGTGCCATAAGCAAAAATAATAACTATGCAATTGGGGTCCACTACTGGACTTGATGTCAGCACAGCCTTATGGACTATTACATTGTCAGTAGGGTTAATAGCATATTGATCAGCTTCCCAGTTCTCAAAGAAATTCTCAGAATGAAGGGGAGCAATTCCAATATGAGTGGGAGGTCCAGTGAATAGGGGAAGGGAAATTGTGGCACGAGTGATGGGATTAAGCAGGGACACCACTTGTCCTTTCTGGAGGAAAAGCCAACCATGTGAAGATCCACATATTTCCACCCCACGAGTCTGAGGGAGGTTAAGCTTGTGGATTTTAGAAGCTGAAAGATCGTAAAAGAGACGGGTGGAATCATCATTACCATCGATTCGGTAAGGCAGCATCAGCCATGGGAGCTGGAGAGGGAGGTGGCCAGGGCGGAGGGAACAGGCATTTTGCCAGGGATGGCAGACAGCACGGAAGCGGATATAGTCGGCGATGGAGGTGACCTTCTTGCCTATGATCTCAAGGAGCTCCGGTGGGAGAAGATGCCAATCACGCTCCATCGATTGGAATTGAGAGCGAGAGGAGAGGGAGTAGAAGGGTTTATGCTATAGTGGTGTAGTGAGTGTGACTTTTGGTTTATTTCTGGATACAGCTGTATCGCAACAAGAATGTATTTAATTTAATAAGAGGGAGGTCTTATTTATTTTTTCCTTACATTTAATTAGACTATGTAAGACTGCAGTAATAAATTAAAATGTATTTTTATTTTTATGACATGAAAGAATTAGATGGATTTAGCTCTATAAGAGATAATTGCATGCTTGAAATTTTAAAAAAGTGAATAATTTCTTGATCTTTTATCCAATTTTATGTATATCATTTGGAAACTTTAAAATTGCGTATTTTTCTCTTTTAAATTTTTAAAAATTATATTCACTCTTCGAAATTTCAAAATTATTACGCAAAATTATTGATTTTTTTTTATTAAACTCATTTTAATACTGTGGCTACTGTTGTGAATAATAATATATAATGGACATTTTTTTTTAGTAAATGAAAGGATTTAAGACTTTCACTTGTTAAGATTCGATTGAAACTAAATTAGTTTCGACGTCTTCCACACAAAAAACATTGTATATAATTAACTGAACCGCACATTGTTTTTTATATATATTTTCATTGAATCAAAGATAAATAAACAAAGGCATATGTTTAGATACTGAATAATTAGCAGCAATCGGTGAAATTCACTGTCGAATCTCCCAAAGAAAAAGTTAAAGAGGATTAGTTCTGCATTCAACCTTAAATATTTTTTCTTAGTTTTCATAGATAGTAAGAAAGTCAATTCTGGCCGTGCAGAAATCAATCATTTAAATATAATGGTGTAAAAACTACCTCTCAAACAAAATATATATATTATGGTTTAAAACAGTAAGGGTCAAAATTAAATCACTTATTTAAATAATTTAAATTATTTTATCTGTAAAAAAATTTGGTAATAAAAAATAATACTTTTATTATTTTTCTCTCTTTGTTTAGTTTAAATTAGAGGTGTCGGTTGGATGGAGGCATTTTCATACCATGTACCCGTTATGATAATACAAAATAATCTTTATGTTTACCAGTCTTTTTTAATACGGTACGGGTCAAGAAAACGGATGAAAAAAGTATCATTGACATTTCAATTTGTGCTTTCGATAAAATGTTTTCCAATTTTTTTTAAAAAAGTTAATGAATACATCTAATTTGTATAATAAAAATTTAATAAAATACAATTTTATTGTACATGTATCATCTTCATACAAATATATATCTATATATATAATTTTATTTTTGAAAATTATTTTATACGAAAACAAGTAAGATAACAAAAAAAAATTGTTACCCTTACCCATACTCAATAAGCTAACAAGATTATTTGGTATGCACATGCTATGCGCAAAAGTACAATTAATATACTACTTTGTTTTGAAATCATTTAATGTCTGGTCTAAATCAACTAATTTTCATCAAAATTTACTTGGATGGATTTAAATTGTTCTCTTAATTCAAATTATCAGGAAATTTTGATACATATCAATCACATTAGACCGGTCATCAAGTGAAAATCCGTGTGATGCTCATCAAAACCCCTCTTTGTCTGATTCCTGTCGAAACTCCTCCTCTCTTGAGTTTCTTTTTTTAAGTAAAACTAGAGATCAAGTTACTCAATTGTTTTAATATTCACAAAAAAAATTCATTCAGATTTCGAATATGTGATTTCTTACACAGAAAATATTGTATTTGTTACTAGATCAAAGATCATTTCTCTAAGTTAATTTGTTAATTACATGGAATACATGTAACACAAGTTCTAAACTGATGCATGTCTCATTGATTATTTATTTTCTTCTAAAATTGTGAATTCCTTGATTCTTTGATTGACAACTCTCATGGATTTTAGCATTGCTTGTACTTTTGTGCATAGCATGTTCGGTGATTGGAGTTTCTTTTGTGCATAGCATGTTCAGGACTATCTAATTAATATAGTAAACATGAAGGATTTCACTGTGAATAGGTCTTATAATCATGAATATCAATTATATTTTTTTTGTTTACTAAATTTTCCAAGACGAGATTGCAATATAGGCGTAAGGCTAGTGACTGGTACCAAGTCGGTACCGGCACACTAGTCTTACAACTGACCATATGTCAGCATTACACAATACCCTTAGCAGTAGCATCCTTCACTAATGTAAACCCTTTCTAATAGCTAAAAATACAAAATAAAACCTGAGTTAAAACTAAAAAAAAAAAAACAACTCTGATAACAACTGTTACACTTTTGCAAATAAGTCCACAAAAGTAACAAAAAATCAAAAACTTGAAACCAGCAGCTAATTAACAAATAAGGAAACTGTCAATTTCCAAAGTGGTTCAAACAACCGATTCAAACCGTTAGACATAATCTCTATATCAACAACACGTGCATAGAAAAAACTTTCAGATTATGACTTCAATGAGAACAGGAGATTGGAAGTGAAAACATTTTTTGTGTGACTATATATTAATTAAAAATATTAAAAAGAGATAAATATTGACCACCGAATACCTGGTTTAGAGAGAAAGCACAGCCTGAACCTTTGAGTGGTTCCGCAGGTCAACCACTGATGAAGATCGCCAAGAGGACGAAGTACTGGAAGGAAAAAAAAAATGAAAGAAAAGAAGACAAGGATTATTTGGTAAATCTGACTGTGGGCCCTCTTTTCCCTCTGCTACACCCCGATTCGGAGGGGACATATTTTGATTATCAGAGGTGAATGAGTCACTCTCTACGACTTACCCTTCCTTCCAAATTTATATTCTGGAGCAAGAGAACTCTCTTTTATTACCGCACCCTTCCTTTCCTTCTCCTCCATTCTCCCTTTCAGATTCTGGCCCTTAGTTTTACTCCATCTTTTACTATTCACCCAAACATAGCCTACCATTAAAAAAACTCACAGCCACATATATCCCAACTAGTTCTAATTAATATAGTGAAAATGGGGGATTTCACTGTGAATAGGTCTTATAATCATGAATATCAATTACATGTTTTTTTTGTTTACTAAATCTTTCAAGACGAGATTTCAATATTGGCGTAAGGCTAGTGACTGGTACCAAGTCGGTACCAGCACACTAGTCTTACAACTGACCATATGTCAGCATTACACAATACATATACCAGTAGCATCCTTCACTAATGTAAACCTTTATAATAGCTAAATATGAAAAATGTAACCTGAGTTATAAGCCAAACAAAACAAGTCTGACAACAACTATTACACTTTTGCAAATAAGTCCACAAAAGTAACAAAATATCAAAAACTTGAAACCAGCAGCTAACAAATAAGCAAACTGTCAATTTCCAAAGTGGTTCAAACAACCGATTCAAATGTAACCGACTCTGCTGGTTCAAACATAATCTCTATATCAACAACACATGCATGGTCACACTGAAAAGGCTCCAATGTAACCGACTCTGCTGGATTGAACTTCTCAGCCTGCAGCTTCTTCACTTCATTTGCAAACACTGCCTCTGCTGACATAGTCGATCGGTTGAGTCAATTTGGTACAGCTTCTTCACCAGGCTCAGTATTCCTGTCGGACATACACAAATTATCAAAAACACCAATTTAAAGCAAAAAGTGGTACCAGCAGCTTCCTTTCACCTTTCTGGCTTCTTATGCTAACCGGCATCGGACTTACATCGATCTGATGCTTGTTCAGATCCATCTGATTCACCTCGTGATCTGTATGTGTCGCTTTAATATTCGTGCAGATGAAGCACACATGGATCATGAACTTACTGAAAATTCAAAAAAAAAAAATCAACATCTCAGGTTGTCCTAATGAAACATAATATGCATCTATTATGAATAATGTATTGATTCCTCTTACCCAAAATGTCGATCTTAGAACAACTAATATATTACTGGAGCTACCAAAACATTTTTAATATTGAAAAAATAGTGCTTTTAGAGCTTAGTAATTTGTTGTTGCCTTGTGTTGGATTCTATAGAAATTACAGTTATAGACATCTTAGACCATTTATATTCTGTCTTGTTCAATTTGTAACAAGAATTCATTGTATAAAAATCTATCTTGTAAAAGGTCATGCCCTTTTTGTTTCTTTGACTTTGCCAGAAAAGGTAATTTCCCATTCAAGAAAAATCAAGGGTAAAATACAACAAAGTTCAATTTCTACATAAGTATATACATAGAAAAAACTTTCAGATTACGACTTCAATCAGAACAGGAGATCAGAAGTGGAAACATTTTTTGTGTGACTATATATTAATTAAAAAGATTAAAAAGAGATAATATTGACCACTGAACACCTGGTTCAGTTAGAAAGCACAGCCTGAACCTTTGAGTGGTTCCGCAGGCCAACCAACGATGCAGGCCGCCAAGAGGACAAGGCATTGGAAAGAAAAAAACGAAAGAGAAGAAGACAAGGATTATTTGGTAAATCTCACTGTGGCCCCTCATTTCCCTCTGCTACACCCCGATTCGGAGGGAACATATTTTGATAAGGTGAACGAGTCACTCTCTACAACTTACCCTTCTTTCCAAATTTATATTCTGGAGCAAGTGAACTCTCATTTATTACCGCACCCTTCCTTTCAAAATTTATATTCTGGAGCAAGTGAACTCTCATTTTAGTTTTCAATTACCATTAATCACAAGAGAGAACTTCAAGATTTTTTTTAAAATGTTCCAACAAATTTTCAGTCAAGGATTCAGATCCTGTACCAATACATTATATACATAGACCACATAGAATATTCAAAAACTTAATCAAATTAACACTTACTTCATAATATTGCTTTCTAGAATGCAACCTTCCCAATGCATCCATAAATATTAAGAAATTCAACTACTAAGAACAATAAAAATAGCATCATTATTAATTATTACCTAATCAGATAAATTTTGCTGGGAATATCATCAAACAGAGAAGAAAATATACTAGATTAACTTGATTGGTACAATACATCAAAATATTCAATAACATGCATAAGTTTCCATTTCACTGCAGGAAGAAGCATGAACAATGTAAGAAAAAATATTAGCATCGAACAACCTAATAGAAGGATTATCTGCTGATATTCTGATACTAGCCCAAAATTACCAAAACAGTTGGTCTATCAGCAGTAAGGAAGCAGCTAGAGCAAACTTGGTGTCAGCCATAAAGACTTTTGCCAATGCGCACTATCTTGAAATGAGCCTAAATCACCCGTTATATCAGTAACAGTTCCATTATCCAGCCTGGCCAATTTGATGTTGTGATAATTCCATGGGCCCCCACTTTCTTGTCGGTTCTTGTCTGCCCTTACTGAGTCATAGCACAAACAATTTGCACCCCATTCGGGCAATTGCAAATTAGCACTTGAAAGGCACAATGCATTGTCATCACTACCCACAAAAAGCACATTTTGGCCTACATCTATCACTTCAATCCACTCTGGTTCTCCATCATTGCTCAACTTGTACACTGTATGCTCAGTTTCATTAAAAATTAGATTAATAAGCAATATGTCCCCAGATACCCCTTCGACCAGACATTGGTAAACTAGATCAATGCTGCCACCCAACAATGTTCTTGAATTATTATTGAGGTTATACATCGTAACTCTACCAGAAGGTGTAACTGTGTATAGAAAACCATTGCTACAGGTGATATCATCAATATTATCTTCCCAAGGCAAATTACACTCAAATTCAATCACTTTCCAACATGGATCCCCAATTTTACAAAATGCCAATGACCATGTGTTATCAGTAAAAACAACAACTATGCAACTAGGGTCCACTACTGGATTTGATGTCAGCATAGCCTTAAAAACAATGACATCGTCAGTAGGTTTAATAGCATATTGATCAGCTTCCCAGTTCTCAAAGAAATTCTCAGAATGAAGGGGAGCAATTCCAATATGAGAGGGTGGGCCACTGAATGGGGGAAGGGACATTGTGGCACGAGTGATGGGATTAAGCAGGGACACCACTTGTCCTTTCTGGAGGAAAAGCCAACCATGTGAAGATCCACATATTTCCACCCCACGAGTCTGAGGGAGGTTAAGCTTGTGGATTTTAGAAGCTGAAAGATCGTAAAAGAATTACCATCGATTCGGTAAGGCAGCATCAGCCATGGGAGTTGGAGAGGGAGGTGGCCAGGGCGGAGGGAACAGGCATTTTGCCAGGGATGGCAGACAGCACGGAAGCGGATATAGTCGGCGATGGAGGTGACCTTCTTGCCTATGATCTCAAGGAGCTCCGGTGGGAGAAGATGCCAATCACGCTCCATCGATTGGAATTGAGAGCGAGAGGAGAGGGAGTAGAAGGGTTTATGCTATAGTGGTGTAGTGAGTGTGACTTTTGGTTTATTTCTGGATACAGCTGTATCGCAACAAGAATGTATTTAATTTAATAAGAGGGAGGTCTTATTTATTTTTTTCCTTACATTTAATTAGACTATGTAAGACTGGAGTAATAAATTAAAATGTATTTTTATTTTTATGACATGAAAGAATTAGATGGATTTAGCTCTATAAGAGATAATTGCATGCTTGAAATTTTAAAAAAGTGAATAAAAATGTTTTGTATTTCTTTTATATCTTTTATCCAATTTTATGTATATCATTTGGAAACTTTAAAATTGCGTATTTTTCTCTTTTAAATTTTTTAAAATTATATTCACTCTTCTAAATTTCAAAATTATTACGCAAAATTATTGATTTTTTTTATTAAACTCATTTTAATACTGTGGCTACTGTCGTGAATAATAATATATAATTGACATTTTTTTTTAGTAAATGAAAGGATTTAAGACTTTCACTTGTTAAGATTCGGTCGAAACTAAATTAGTTTCGACGTATTCCACACAAAAACATTGTATATAATTGACTGAACTGGACATTTTTTTTATATATATTTTCATTGAATCAAAGATAAATAAACAAAGGCATATGTTTAGATACTAAATAATTAACAGCAATCGGTGAAATTCACTGTCAAATCTACCAAAGAAAAAGTTAAAGAGGATTTGTATTGCATTCAATCTTAAATACTTTTAGTTTTCATAGATGGTAAAACGGTCAATTATGGTATTGGAGAAATTAATCATTTAAATATTATGGTGTAAAAACTTGGTAGATACTGTCAAACCTCAAACATAATTTATATATATTATGGTGTAAAACTGTAAAGGTGTAAAACTGTAAATAAACACGAAAACAGCTTCCGTGACCAAAAAGCACAAGACATGATGAAAATTGGAGCCGTCCGGCAATAAGAGATTAAGAGTGAAGGATTAAGGACTTAAGAAGTACTAAGAAACCGATGTTCAATTGTCTTAATTCATGTGTGAAAACTAACAAAACTAAAGGAAAGGGTGGAGGTGCCTTGAGGGCCGAATATAGGATTAAGATCCAGACAAAAAGAGGTTAAAGTAAGTGATTTTAATATGCATAAGGAGCTAGTTTTTAACAGAATTAAGTGGCTAAGAAAGTTAAAAAAAAACGGATTAAACTTAATAAAAACTTAATCTGTTATTGCCAAACAAGTCCATGCAACATAAGTTTCAGCTCAAATAAGTCGGCCCAAAAAGGCAGTTAAAAGAAAAAAGGGAAAAATAGAAGGATGCCCACATAAAATCGTCAAATACTCAAGTTAACAATCTATTGCCTTTCATGTTGTACCTTACTATTTTTACAGTCCCTTTTTCTCTATATCTCAACTGTTTTGAGCTTTGTTAATTGGGTTTTATCATTGCTGTTACAAAACCTTTGTAATTCGTTTTTATCAAGTCTATTGCCATAATTTTGGCATAGCCGTTGATTGTTTTAAGATGTTGATTATACATTTTTTTTGGTTGATCACAAAAAATAGTGGCAATTTGTATATAATTACTTCTGTCGATCAAAAAGAATAAAAAAAAAATCATTATTTTAACGTAATTTTCACATGATTTCTCTTTTTTTTTATGATTGGTAGTTAATTATCACTACCAAAAAATTTATTTACAATATTATAGATTCTATCTTCTTATATAACAAAAAAATTAAATATTCATACTTTTCTATCTTGTAATTTCACGATAAGATATGTTTCTTCGATCGCTGCCACGTTCCGACGACGATTGTATCTACTCACCGTCACACTCCGATCGAGATGGAAATTCTACGCTCCGAGCTCTGATGAAACCACACTCACAGGTTCAATTGGCTTCGATCCCTCCCCTCTTGTTCAACGATCGGATATGCTTTTTCGGCTGCCACCACGCTCCAACGATGCCTGGTACAAGATGGTGCTCTGAGTAATGGCTTTAATTTTCAAGTACACAAGTAGTATAGTAGTTTGTATTAGAAAGTGTTGTTTTAAATACATCTACTTCTATTGTATATTTGGTAGTTCCTATACCCAGCCTTTCAGAAAAAAAAAAATTATCTTAGCGGAAAGGACGTACTCTCGAGGTTGATTGAAATTAAATTGAACAATAAAAAAATTAAAAGCAGGCTATGGTACTTTACAGAGTTTGATTGAAATTAAATTGAACAATAAAAAAATTAAAGGCAGGCTATGGTACTTTACAAAGCTTATATTGATCCGTACTATAGATTCATAACTTAGTTTTTCAAGTCTATACAGTTGATTCGATCTGTTCAACATGATCTTCATAAGGAATTATACTTGGAGATCAATTTTACATTTTTCATTTTTTTTACTAATTTGTAAAATAAGTAGAAAATCATCTAATTTAAAATTTTTGGACCATCCAAAAGTAGTAATTTTCAACCAACCTAAAAAATAGTAAAAATAAAAAACCCGGTCAGCAACTACGCACATTTTGACATAGATACATGTTGAGTGGTTCAAATTGATTGTTTGAATTTTAGAAACATATATATGAATCCTTAATATGGACCGATTTGTGCTTTGCAAAGTCCATAGCCTTACTAAAAAATTTAATTATCATTTACACCGTCATATGTATATTAATATCAGCGTAAAATGATTTAAATGTATCTTTTAATCGGTTTAAGTAAAATCACTTATTCGGATTATTTAACTTATTAATTTTTTCTGCAAAATTTGTTCCCATTAGAAAAATATATTATTATTATTTCCTTCTGTCTAATTCAAATCACCTTAAATTTGCATTTTAATTAAATAGGAATAAATTAAATCCACTTAACTTATGCATACCTAATTTATATCTTTGTAACTTAATTAGAACTCCACCTACCGAAATTTTTATTAATATCTAAAAAGGTTTTAAAATTTTAAAATCTGCATCCATTTTCAACTTATTTCTGAATACGTTCAAATCAGAGAATTATTATTCAAATCTAGTGTCTCTTTTTGAAAAATATTTTCCAGATTCAAAGATTCTCTTTCCGAAAAGTAATTCTCCGGTTTTTGATTTTTTGACTTTTGATTTTTAAATTAAATAGAAATTGTTATGATATATTTATTTTTTGTTTTGGAATATTAGAAATATTTTTATATTTCTTTAAAAATAGAAGAAATAATATATAATTGAATTTATTAAATTAACTTTATTCAAGCCGAATTTTTTACCGTTGTAAGAAAAACTAAAATAATTATTTATTTGTTATTAGAAAAAAAAAAATATTTAGATGTGAGTTATTGATTCCAGTTCAAAAACCATTAATCAAAACCCACTCTTAAGCCCAATGTCTACACTGCTAATCTTCATATCATCTCACTCCAGGTCTTCGCAGCCCCGACCATAATCTCCTTTCTTCCATTCCAAAGCTCCAAAGAAGCACAAACAGACACATCAGACAGGGGCCCAAACCCTCTCTCAGGCATTTCAGGGAACACATGACATCCAGATGCTTGAGATTTGGCGAAGAGGAAAGGTGTTCCTCTTTTGGGTGAGGTCAATGCGACAAGAGTCCGGTGGACTAGAGTCGAAAGGATCATTGCAAATGGAGAGAAAAAAAAAACGAATCAAGATGATAGAGGGGTGGATTGCTAAACTACTATGAAGTATGTTACTCTTAGCCTCCTGCAGAGGAGATGAACAGAGCGCATATGGGGCGGAAGAGCAAAAGAGACACAAGACGGGAGAAGCTGATTAGGCGAGACAGAGAGAGAGAGAGAGAGAGAGAGAGAGAGAGAGTCATGATCTCTGATCGTGATTTGGGGGGAGAGCCAATTTTGACCCGGTCAAATGGCCATTTGAAGGAGAAGAAGATCGGGTCAGGCGGGTCAAGGTCCGGTCAGGCCAGAATTTGAAAACAAGAGCTGCACACGGGTCCCACATTTAATGAAGTTGCCCGCAACCGTTTGGAAAAGAAATCCTGGAGATGGGGTCCACTTTGTTAGGAACGGAGACGAGTAACGATGTCGAACTCAAGAGCTCCAAGTCCAAGGCCAAGGTGAACAGTTGTATGACTTACGAGGCATAAGCTAGCAGATGCGTGATGAAGTGTTGAGTCGTAAGTGATTACAGCGTTGTTAACAACAAGGACTGATATTGGCAATTTACATTTAGTCCAGTTTGATAAACAAAAAAAAGGTTGGGTTAAAATGGCCCGTTGATTTTGTATTCAACCATACTCCACACCTTTATCACTGTTTTTAAAGATCAAACAGTCGATCCAAACTGTTTAATATGATTTCTAGATTAAAATGTGGTTAGAAATCAAATTTTATATTTTTTTAAACTTTTTTACAATTTTTAAATGTTGTTGCTGCTTGTTATTGTTGTTGTTGTTGTTGTTAAAAGCAAATACGTATCCTCTGCATTAACTCAAAAGAGAATCTTTTAAGTTACTGCATCTCAACCGTCTGATTTTAAACAAAGTCAATATGACTGTTTGATTTTTAACAATGAGCCTTTTAATATTAGTGTGGATCTAGTTTGCACGGATCTTAAAGCAGATCGGATGGTTGAAATGCATTAACACAAAAGATTCTCTTTTGAGTTAATGCAGAGGATACGCATTCGTTAAAAGCAAGCAAGTACAATGAAAAATGGGTGAACATTCTTTGGCAACATCTTATATTAACAATTTTGACAATGTATTTTCACTTTTTTTTTAAATAGAAATAAATTATGGGCAAGTTTTTCTAATAGATTGGTTATTCATTTATGAATCATTCTTTTATCATCTTGCCTATGACCTGAAGGAGCACTCCTTCAGGACATATATAGCATTTTATATTTCATCAAATAACGTTAACTATGAATCATTGTTTTATCACTAAAAATATATACCAATTTGATACTGGATAATTATGCTTCATATAAGACATTGTTCTATGGTGCATGTGATGCATGGCACAGTTATGTTTGGTGCCAACTTCTATGAACCTAATGCTGAGAGGTCAATGCCAGTAATTTCGGCCAATTTGGAGAGAGCACAACCATAAAGTTAGAGAATTTAATTTAATTGTTTAAATCAATCAATGTTGTACTTGTTAATAACCCTCTGTGAAAGGCTACAAATAAGAGAAAAAAGATAGGAGAACATTAGAAATGCAAACAAAATAAATTGCATATCTAAAGAAGGCTACAAATAGTGGTTAATTTTTTTTTCAAATATTATAGACATAGTTTCTTTAACTAATTGTGAAGTTATTACATGATCTTGGAGACTGATCTAGCAGAAATTATATACTTTTGGGGGCCTTTAGCTTGTCTTTTTTAATATCTTTATAATTTTAGGGACGACCAGTCACGCATTGATAGGGGTGCAAACATATTGGATTTATCTGACCGAATATGACATGAAGTTGCTTACATAATAATAGTTATAGGATTAAGGAAGAAATTTTGTATCATTGTACATTTGTACTTCAAAAATAATTTGACATGAAGTTAAGGGAATATGAATATTTTCGGCTATATTCATGTTGTAATTTGACATTTTTTTTTATAGTAGTCAGATATTTAAGTAGTCTCCAAAATATAAGCTCACCATAAATATAAAAGGATTATATATATATATATAGAGAGAGAGAGAGAGGAGGGATCAAATTACAACAATTTTGAGTTACAACAATTTTACAACAACAGTTTTTTTCATTTTTGAAGTCAAAATCGTCGATCCAAACCGTTCAACATGATTATCTAAATAAAATGTGCTTCCAGATCAAATTTTATATTTTTTTGAATTTTTTTACTATTTATTAAGATGGATACAAAATTCAATGGTCTGAATTTGACTAGTTTTTGTAAAATACTGATAATGTACTGTTAAGACTGGCAATAAACATGAGGTGCTGAATCAAATTGGTTGGATGGAATAACAGACACCGTGTTTCCCTTTTTCTAATATATATTAATGTCTTGTTTCACATTAAATTGAATGACAGAACAATACTTAAGGTGTGATTGATGTCTTAACATCAGTTTACAGTCAAAAAAATAATAAGACAGTTATTTTAACGATGGAGAAATACCAACTTTCAGTGAAGGATGCAGATCCTGTACCAATACATTAGAAAAGATTACTAAGACCACATAGAATATTTGAATAAAACATAAGCTTGCAGTAAAGAAATTATAAAGCAGTTTTCTTTAACATTGGAGAAGTGCCAATTTTCAGTCAAGGATTCAGATCCTATACCAATACGTTGTAAAACATTACTTAGACCACATAAAATATTTGAATAAAACATCAGATTGCAGACAAAAGAAGTATCAGTACATTTAAAAAGATAATTACTAAGTTTTCAGGAAATAATTACTAAGCACCGGTCCACAATAATTACTAAGTTTGTACATTTTGCAGGGAATATCATCAAACAGAGAAGAAAATATACTAGATTAACTTGCTTGGGACAATACATCAATATTCAATAACATGTATAAGCTTCCACTTCACTGCAGGAAGAAGCATGAACAATAGTAAGAAAAAGTATTAGCATGGAACAACCTAATAGAAGGATTATGATCTCTTGATATTCTGATACTAGCCCAAAATTAACAAAACAGTCAGTCTATCAGTAGTATGGAAGCAGCTAGAGAAAACTCGGTGTCAGCCATAAAGAGTTTTGCCAATCCGCATTAATTTGAAATGAGCCTAAATCACGCGATATATCAGTAACCGTTCCATTATCCAGCCTGGCCAATTTGATGTTGTGATTATACCATGGGTTCCAAATATCTTGTCGGTTCCACTTCTTTATCCTTACCGAGTCATAGCACAAACAATTTGTACCCCATTCTGGCAATTGCAGATTAGCACTTGAGAGGGAAAATGCATTGCAATTACCACCCAGGAAAAGCATATTTTGGCCTCCGTCTATCACTTTAATCCACTTTGGTTCTCCATCATTGCTCAACTTGTACACTGTATGCCCAGTTTCATTAAAAATTCCATTAACATAGATAGGTCTATCATGAATGAGCAATAAGTTCCCAGATGCTCCTTCAACCAGATGATTGCCAAATAGAACGTTGCCACCCAACACTGTTCTTGACCAATTATTAAAGTTATACATTGTAACTGCAGAAAAAAGGGAAACTGCGTACAAAAAACCATTGCTACAGGTGATATCCGAAATTTCCCACCCTCTAGTAAAATTACCATCAAATTCAATCACTTTCCAACATGTATCGCCAATTTTACAAAATGCCAAGGGCCATTTGCTAGCAGATAAAACAAAAACTATGCAACTGGGGTTCTGTGGAGCTGACGTCAGTATAGCCTTACGGACTATGACATTGTCAGTAGGGTTAATAGCATATTGATCAGCTTCCCCGTTCTCAAAGAAATTCTCAGCACGAAGGGGAGCAATGCCAATATGAGCGGGACATCCGCGGAATAGGGGAAGGGAAATAGTGGCACGAGTGATGGGATTAAGCAGGGACACCACTTGACGTTTCTGAAGGACAAACCAACCATGCGAAGATCCACAAATAGACACCCCGCAAGTCTGAGGGAGGTCAAGCTTGTGGAGTTTAGAAGCTGAAAGATTGTAAAAGAGACGGGTGTAATCATCATTACCATTGAATTGGTAAGGCAGCATCAGCCATGGGAGATGGAGAGGGAGGCAGTCAGGGTGCAGGGAACAGGCATATTGCCAGGGACGGCAGACAGCACGGAAGCAGATGTAGTCGGCGAGGGAGGTGACCTTCTTGCCTATGACCTGAAGGAGCTCTGGTGGAAGATGATGCCAATCATGCCCTTTCGTCGCCGGAGTGCTGTTTTGGGAACTCATCGATATATCGGAATTGAGAGCGAGAGGAGAGATGAGTAGAAGAGTTTATGGTATAGTGGTGTACTGAGTGTGACTTTCGGTTTATTTCCGGATACAGCTAGCCTTGATCAGAACAAGAAATGAAATGAGTACGAAATGGTCGCAGAGAAAGAGAAACGATTTGACTCGGCGAGATTTAATAGGAACGAAAGCTGTTAACCGCTCTACTATGTATTGGGCCTAGCTAGAATTATCTGGCCTAAAATTGTATGGGCCTTATTATTATTATTATTAGAGGAGTGATCAACTTACAACAAATTCACAACAACGGTTTTTTATTTTCAAAATCCAAATCATCAATCCGAACCATTCAACATGATTATCTAAATAAAATTTGCTTTCAGATCATATTTTATATTTTTTTTGAATTATTTACTATTTATTAAGATGAGTACAAATTCAATAGTCTGAGTTTAACTAGTTTTTGTAAAATGAGGAGGGATCAAATTACCACAACGATTTTTTTTTTCATTTTCAAAGTCCAAATCGTCGATCCAAACTGTTCAACATGATTATCTAAATAAAATGTGCTTCCCAATCAAATTTTACATTTTTTTGAATTTTTTTACTATTTATTAAGTATTTTACAAAAACTAGTCAAATTCAGGCCATTGAATTTTGTACCCTGTCACATCTCAGATTTTTACCATCCGGAGCGTGATTATAACATCATCATCGCACGTTTCCTTGGCCCGTCAACCTACGTCGCCAACAGAAAGAAAAACAAAATAACAAAATGGAGCCAGCTTCAAAGCTCAGTAACCGGTTATTTAACGAAGCGCTTCTCTATAATTGGCTTAATTTAATAACCATTCAAACAGGCCGAATTAATCCACACAAATACACATAAAATTATGCACGTATATTTAACCGGGATAGCACGTCGGTCTAGGTTGTCCGTAAAACAAGTCACATCATATTCACACAGTTGGAATCTCATCACACAGGCGATTCCCAATTTCCACATAACACAATTCCACAAAACCGCCAATCCAGTGGGAAATCCATCCAACACTGGAAGGCCGCTAACCCGCTGGGAAATCCATCCAACAACGAGAGGCTACAATCACATATCAAATTCCAACCTCAGACCCGCTATCCCGTTAAATATGTCATCATAATTCAATATGCAATACCCATATTCAAATCAACCATACAAAACAAAAACACATATTATAGAGAAGTCCGGTTACCTTATAGCGAGATATTCGAAATTTCATGTCAGATAGAAATGACAACTCAGAATCACTGCGACGTAGTCAGAATTCGAATCGGGCAGACAATCGGATAATAATCGATATTAGAATATTTATTTAGAAGATTAACATCTCTTTTCTTTTTTATTTTTCTCACTTTGCTCTTTATTCAATCTCCTCTGTCTCTGAATTAGAGAGAGACAGATACTAAATAAGTTAATAAAAAAAAAATGAACGGACATAAAGTGGTTATGAGGCTCTCTATTTATCTTAAATTATTGCTTTGAAATGAAAGGATACAACGAAAGGGTTTGAAGATGAAATGATTCGGTTTCCTCCATTATTATTTATTTTTAACTGAAACGAATATAAAAAAAAAATCGGTTATTAGAAATTGACGGGCTTCATTTGTCGAAGTAAAATGCTAAAAATTTAATATGTTAAAACATTTTTTTTTTCACTTCATTTATGTTCACTTAATTTTTTTTTAACAGGGAGGAGTATATAGTATATTTAATAGTATAAATAAAATATCATAAGCGAAAATAATAATTGAATTTTTTTTTTTGGGATGTTACATACCCATCTTAATAAATAGTAAAAAAATTCAAAAAAATATAAATTTTGATCTGGAAGCACATTTTATTTAGATAATCTTGTTGAACAGTTTGGATCAACAATTTGGACTTTGAAAAAAAACGTTGTTGTGACTTTGTTGTAACTCAAATTTGTTGTAACTTGATATCTTCTCTTTTTGGAATGATAACTTTTTAAAGAATCATAATTATATTTAAGGGAAAGAAAAAACTCTCTTATGGTGCTATATATGGTTTCTAGATTTATACATACATACTGAAGAATGTTGATGAATGAATATTGTTGCACATATAGAAAAATAAATGAAAAGTGAACTCTTGTTCATCTAACATTTACATTGCAATTGTTACTATTTTTTTTTTCTAAAATTTGTTGAAAATGTTCAATCTGTTTATTATTCTCATAATTAAGGAACAAGTCATTGCTCTTATTGGCAGACTACATATTCTGATCAACTCCATATATAATTGTCTTTACATATACCCCCTTTGTAAATCCTTGATTGAATCCAAATATTATGCCCATAATAACAGTTTGTTGATATCAGTCTCCAAAGTTAACTTATCAATTAATGTCTAGTTGGCATATAAATTCCTTTTTTTTTAAGCCCTGAAACAATTGTTCTTAATATGTTATAAACATTTTTTTCCTTGTAATGTAGATACTCATGTGGCTGTATCATTAGTCATGGAGAATAAAATTCGCCTCAACTTAGTCATGAATGGTTTAGGAAAGGAAGCCTCTCCGGTATGTAAATTGATTTAATTGTTATTTCAATGCATTAAGTATACTTACTTTTCGTAATTTAGACAAGACATACTTTAGAGTACTTTAGATGCTGAAAATTATTTTTCAGACCATTGATTCTCATATATATATTTTTGTTTTATCAGTGAAACATAAGAATTTGTTTTATGGTGCAATTGATGCAGGACACAGTTATATATGTTTGGTGCCAACTTCTATGAAACTGGTGCTGAGAGGTCAAGGATGTCAGTTGTTCCAGTCAGAATTGGAGAGAACACAAGAAATTTTTATTAATATACAAAAAATAATAAATTTAACAATCTATACAATGTTCTGATAAAATTTGAAATCTACCAAAACTTATGACAATTTGTCATCGGTTCTAGCTTCTAAAACCGATGACAATGTCATCGTTTTCGGTAGATTTCGAATTTTATGGAAACATCATATCGATTGTTAAATTTATTATTTCTTCTGTATATTAATAAAAAAAATTTGGATCATAAAGTTAGAGAATTTAATCTAATTTTTTAAATCAATATTGTACATGTTAGAGAATTTAATTAAATTGTTTAAATATCAATGTAGTAGAAAATATATACTTTTTGGGGCTTTTTGCTTATTTGTTTTAAATCTTCATATATTTTGTTTGATATGTTTAAGCAAGATATTTATTTCGGGTTACAAATATTATTCATAAAACCAAATCATAACATTTTATTTTTCTTAATTTTTTTGCTATTGTAGGAAATTCATCATTCATAAAAAATGCAACAATTAATTGGACGAAATGTTACAAGTACCAATTCAGAGGTACAAATCGATTACTTAATTTCATTCAATTTCTTATTTCTGATAAAATATCTGTACGATACAAAAATAGATTATTTTTTGTTAAAATGTGGTAAGAAGCTCACTTTTTCTATGTTGCCAATGAGAGCATATTCAAACAAAAATATTAAGCAAAATTGTGCCTGTTATTTGCTAAAAAAAAATAGTGCATTTCAAGATGTTAATTCTGTAAAAAAAATCTTTTTATTTATTTTTCAGGGTATCCAGGACGCAGATAGAAATTCTAACGGATTTTATATAAGAGATGGTATATATAACAATTATCCCGAAGAATAAGAGATGGTATAATAATTATTCCGAATATCTCAGCTATAGCTGATGGGATGATTAAATATAAACGAGGATTGTATATGTAAAAAAGATGATTATGTAGTAATTTTTTTTAATAAGAAGTGAATTATTTATAAGGGTTTTTTCCCATTGTGCATATACAATACCACAATTGAAAATATTAATCTCAAAGTATTCTAATAAAAAGTAACAGAGATAGAGTGCTCCCACAATCTAAGCCCAAGCTTTAGATGAAATAACCCAAAATTACCTGTGCAGGCTACAATTAAAAAGTTAGAATTGAAATAGGCCCAATAACCTATAGCCCTGGCCCAACAAAAAGCAGTAATAAGAAAGGACAAAAGCGTCAAAATCTTCTTAACAATTCTATAACGGAGAGTAAATCAATTAACAAAGACGAAAAGATGGGAACCCATTTTTACAGAGTAGTTTTTAGTGCGTACAGAGTTTGAATTTTTGATGGACCAAAATACCTCTGATCATCAGCGTTCGAATTTTACAGAGTAAATCTTCTGCCTTTGATGTAGAGATATTTTGGTCCATCAAAAAATTCGAACTTTGTACGCACTAAAAACTGCTCTGTAAAAATGGGTTCCCGAAAAGATGTGACCTAAAAAATAAAGACCGAAGAGGATATCTTTATTCACTGCAATTCTACAATTCTGACAATCCTTTTTGTTTCAAGAGATTTTGGGATTCAATCCTTTTCTACCGTCCGATCAAATCACACGATCAAAGCATTGATAGCAGGGCCCTGTTATGTTACGATACATGCAGAGAGAGAGAAGCACCGCCAAGGGGATGTATATATATATAGAGAGAGAGAGAGAGAGAGAGAGAGAGGGGGGTTGCCCCGACCAGGTAGAAAGCATTTAGTCCTCGTGAAGGAGAGAAGAAGAGGCAGGGGGAGATCGAAGGCTGTGCACGGACAAACGAGGCAGAGAGCCAGAGGCGTGCATGCGTACCTGATCTACCTACCGTCTCTGAGGTAATTCCGTTTTCATTAATTGATGCTATTTGGAATTTGAATTTGAATTTGAGTTTGAGTTTGAGTATCACGATTGAGTAAACATGACCTGGTTTAAAACACGATTGAGTGTTTCAAAGACATGTTTGATCACTGTGTGTTTTTCAAAATCAATTTGTTGATCCTCGGTAAATAGGATATTATTAGGTATGAAAATTGGAGCCAGAAATCGTTAAATTTATCTAGTGGAGATGATTTTAAGAACCAATCCTGAGTTGTCTTGTAGAAATAATTAAGTAAATAGGATATAATTAAGGGCGACTATAAGCTGTTTGAACCATAGCATAATTATTATAATAGTAATTAACAAGAAAATGGAAAGTGAAAAGAAAAATAATGTTATTATTGGCACCTTGCCAGTTCTAGTTAAGCCAAAACCAACACACACAGTATTGGTTGTTAAAATTTTATATGAAGTTGTGGCAATCTCAGATTGTCCTCTTAAGTGCCATACGGAATTTACTATTATGAAGGGCCTTTAGAGTAAAATTGCGAAAAATAAAACAAAAGATTCTAAACAATTACTACAATAGACTATGTAAATCATTAGTTAAGATAGGATCTGGAAATGGTAGCAGCTTTTGATACTTTGCCAAAAAAAAAAGTTATTTTCTATTGTATATCTCGCAAATATATTATGCGAAACTTTAGACATCTTACTTGAATAAATTTTTAGTATTCAGATAATTATGTAAGGTTCAGTTCAAATATTTAATGGTCCTCAGACGTAATATTTCCTCCTCAGACATAATATTGCCTCTGTTTGTGAGAGTTTGTACTATTAGATAGAACATTTCTTAGGATGCTGCTTGAATAATTATTATGAGTAAGTCGTTGCTCTTATTGGAAGAATGCATGTTATGATCAACCCCATAGTTCTCTTTGTACTCACTTTTGACAATCCTTGATTGAATCCAAATAATATGAGCAAAATTGTATTTTGATGATATCAATCTCCAAAATTAGCTTATCAATTAATAATGTCCTAAACTTTTTGTTTTAATTCTTGTAATGTAGATACTCATGAGGCTGCTTCATTAATCATGAAGAATAGAATTCACCTCAAATTGGCATGCGTGGTTTAGGAAAGGAGGCCTTGCCTATGTCTAGTACCTGTATGTGAAATTTAATTGTTATTTAACGCATTAAGTGTACTTTTTTTTTTTACACAAAACATACCTTAAATGCTGAAAGTTATTTGTCAGAAGGATGATACCATGTTTGGTTATTTCATTACAATAAGCCAATGAGATACAGTGAATTATTATATGTTTGGCCAAGAATTTTCTATAAAAAAGTGGTACTTGAGTATTTACCCGAAGTATTTTCCTATAAACAACCTGACAAAACACTATTAATGGACATATTTTTCTTGCAACTTTTTTCATTGCAGGAACTGCATTATTGCAAGGATGGGAAGAAATGTCACAATTGTCAATTCAAATGTACATCTCCATTACTTGAATCTTTCATTTTCTTAATACTTATTGCACTTCTCTCAGATGCATATGTATTATTTTGCATTGTATTGCTTAGCTATGATAAATGAGACCATTTATGTTAAATTATCATAAAATTAAAGATTTGACAAACTGCCAATATAATAGTGGGCATGAACAAACAAAATAAAAATTATGCCAGTTTTTTGGGAGAAATTTTATGAAATGCCCTCCTTTTTAAAACATCAAGCAAAATAATCCCTAGTTCAAAATTACTAACAAAATACCATTCCATGAAACAGGGGTGAAAGGATTGACCCATGGTGCTTGTGACCTGAAGGACCGTTATTTCTGATGAAGGGAACTGGAGAAGATCGGGGAACATGTACCGACTTGGCGCAGGGCCAATGCTGGCATAGATTCTGATTTTACAGATGATTAGAAAACAAATTAAATGGTCCTGACCTAAAGCCCACAACTTGAATTTATGAATAAGAACTATGATGTAAATATGTATATTATACTTTCGAATGAGAAAATAACAGTGCTAGCTAGGTTGATGATATTAGAGAAGCTGTAAGAGGGAATTGCAAATATTAATGCTATTATTCTAAGCTAGATTATTGTTTTCCTTTTCTATATGGTAATTTTGTTGGATGAGGAAAGTATAAACTATGTCATTCAGAAAGCTAATGATATATAAAACAACAAATGGAATTTGCCAAAGGCAATTCCAACAAAAAAATGGTTAAGCTGAAACAAATCAGCAAGTAATCTAATAAAAAGTTTCATCTTATCAACCATATTCAGAATATGAGCAAAGTAACAAGTCACAACATCTACAATTGCAATGCAGCTAAATATTACATTAATTATTGTTCGCTAAAAAGCTGCTTAATGCATAATCTTATATACAACGTGCTACAGACTATATTATCATACGAGCAAAGCTAAGGTGTGATGTGCTCATCAAGGGAGAAACTGTGTTAGGTATTATCATACATGGTAAATATTATCACTAATGCACACAAATGATAATTAAAACACGTCTGGAACACAAATACATAAGCTGTGTTAGGTATCGTAGGTCATGAACAGTTAATCCCCACCTAAAAGAGAGAAAAGAGAGAACAACAAACAAACAAAAAGACAGTTAGAAGAAGAGTAATAATTGTATTGTTGAAAATAGATCAAGTCTTATAACTTTTGTAGAAAATAGAAAGTTATGCAGCTATTAATTCTATCAACAAAAAAAAAGCTAGTTTTACACACCATGCAACTATTAAACAATAGATGCACAAAATAAGTAGAAGAAAGACTTACATGTCAAGAAGGGAACTGGATTTCCGTCAGGTAGGGCACTAATCGGATTCAAATAGTTAATTGGATTCAAACTCATTAACTATTCAGATACTAAATAAAAAAACAATCAATATGATAAAAGTCAAAATAATAAGGTAATAGACTCGTACTATTTGAAAGGCAAATAAATGCGGCATTTTTATTCATAACCAAAAAAAAATATAAAATATTATTAATAACCCGACTCCCGAAAGTTTTCCACCCATGCCCAACCCGCCCCCCCATGGGGCGGTTTACCCCCCCCCCCCCAACCCGCCCCCCAGTGGGGCGGTTTACTATTTGTTTTTTTTTTTTTTTTTTTAATACGATGGATTTATTTATGTATTTGTTTATATTTTTAATACGATGGATTTTATGATTTGTGAATAGTTTAAAACATAAGTGAACAAAATAATCAAATAACATCTTATCAACATAAAATATAGAAACGAAAACAAAGTGAATAAAATCAGCAAATAACGTCTAATCAACATAAAATATAGAAACGGAAATATAAAAATACTACTGTCAGGTCTACAATATGAAATATAAAAAACTATCAACGAGGAGGACGACGACCGGACAATGACAGTCTGGGAGCCGCCCCGCACGCCCTCGGCGGCTGCGTGCGGGTCTTTTGTCGCTGCACACGCCTCCTCCGTGGCTGTGGAGGATCCTCATTATGAGTCAGATCCACATGCACGTCCTCCTCGTCATCAGAATAATCCACATGCATGTCCTCCTGTATTGTGCCCGTGGATCGTCGGTATGAATCGGGCAATGGATCATACTGAGTACCCTGTGATGGATTCGTCTCCCATGGATCGAACTCCCAGTCCCCAGTATATGTGCTCGGGGGCTGTGTCCCGAACGCAGCAGTCTCCCAAGCATCAGTGGGCTGCTGTGCCCCACTGCCACTAGCCTCGTGGTCGTGCTGCCTGGGGGGTGGCATCGATGGTGTGGCTCCGGTGACATCCTCTACACCGGTGGCGGTGAGGCCAAAGTCTGCTGCAGTGAAAATGGGTTCAGCACACCACATAGGATTTCCATCCTGCAGTTATATAATGTTAGTTTTTCTTTATGAAAATAACAAAAATTTAATTTATACAGAGACGAACCAGCTTACCTCGCCAAGCTGCACCGGCACATTAAATTTATTGTAGTAGGCGTGCCATTTTTTGTTGTCGAGCACCCAATCGTGGAACGTCCAATCCGGGTTGTCTTCTGCAACATTTGAGTTGAAGTTGTTAAGAACACACTTTGTAAAACAAAATTGACGTGTATGGTAAAATAATTTAACTTATAATACCTTCGGGGGGTGGTGGTAGGTCATCGTCGTATACTAATTCCCGTTCTTGATTTGGCTGGTTCGGCGCTGGTGAGTCTTTCTTGATCTCACGCCAGTTGATGTTCTCAACAGCGTCGTGCAACATGCCAATGAGGCGTCCATCGAACTGGGAATCCTCGACGATCGGAGCAGTGTGATGCAGCATAGTACGCCCGAAAACTTTTTTTCGCCATGCACACCAAGCTATGTGCAACTCCTCGGATCCCCGTTAGTACCTGTTCATAACGATTAATTAGAAAATAAGTTGTATGAAAAAAACTAATACTACAAGTAATCTTTATTACTTACCGCTCGAGTACTGGTCGGGCCCCATGGCAAATGGGTCTTACTCTCGTCACCCATCATTCTCCGCCGAAGAGAATCACCGTAGTCGCCCAGTAAGTACACCGAATTCATGCACCACCGCTGGTACCAGACCATATATCGCAATGCCCATGGTCCTGCTCCCAAACTGACGTCTGCCGAGTCAGGCGGGACCCACAAGTGGCTCTCAGGCGTGCGGGCAATCCTATAGTGGGCTAAATGGCGGCCGCTCCAATCCACCTCTGACTTCTTATGGAAGGTACTGCATTATAAGTTAATTAGATACAATTTGTAAAATAATATCAATATTCAGGTGTGTATTACTTACTTGTGCAACTTCTCCGTCTCATCCTCACTAAGTATCGGGTCATCTGGGATAAAGGCATCGAAGCCGAACTGACGAGGAACCCGATCAGGATAGTGATACTCAACTATCCAGTAACAAACGACCTCTTGACATGCTCCACGTCAGACGTGAATGGGGTAATGGCAATTTCGACGGCATATTGGCGGAGAGCCTTAAGACTGATGCTGTACTGGGAGAACTTCTCATCATCGTCCTCATTCTTCCGTTTTAGCTTCTTTGCCACCCCCTCCACATGCACGCCCAACAGCTCTGGGATCAACGTCTAGAGTGTCTGATGATCCGAGACACCCCCTACCGGATCACCATCGATCCGCAGACCCCATAAGGCACTCACGTCCTGTAGGGTCACTGTCATCTCCCCCACCGGGAGATGGAATGAATGAGTCTCAGGTCGCCATCTCTCCACGAGACCGCACATGAGTGCCTGGTCAATCCGCCGTGGTTGTTTCATTGTGGCTAGCTGGTATAACCCGAGGTTAATGAGGTACCGATCCATCAGTGGATTTGCGACATACGGTACCTCCGGCGAGCGGTGCCGCACCGTCAACATGGACTCATCCTGCATTTATCAATGTTTTAGACCAGTGGAACTGAATAACTATTTGTTGTTTGAAACGTACCTCTATCGATGCAAGTGAGACACGGTGAATCCTGTGAGGGACCCACAGGAGAGGACTGAACGTATCTGCACGATGTGGTGCGCCATCCCATGGATCGACACCCTCCGCAGTGGGATCGGCGTGAGCTGGTGATGGCTCCGACGTATCTCGTGGTCGCTCACGTCAATGTCTAGTCATGCTGCATTTGAAAATATCAAGTTTAAAAATTATAACACCAATTTCTAACAATTCTATTTAAAAATTCCTATGAGATTGTACAACTTAATTCCACTCAATTAAATTTCAACTCTGTTATTTTCTCAAATTCTCATCTAATTTTTAAACCTAATTTCAATCATAACCAATTTCTATTCACAATCAAACAATTTATAACAATTCCAATGTAACAATTTCTAACAATTCCAATTTCTAATAATTTCTAACAATTCTAATAAAATAATTTCTAACAATTCCAATCAACTAATTTCTAACAATTCCAATCAACTAATTTCTAACAATTCCAATCAACTAATTTCTAACAATTCCAATCAACTAATTTCTAACAATTCCAATAAAATAATTTCTAACAATTCCAATAAAATAATTTCTAACAATTCCAATAAAATAATTTCTAACAATTCCAATCAAATAATTTCTAACAATTCCAATCAAATAATTTCTAACAATTCCAATTTCTAATAATTTCTAACAATTCCAATCAACTAATTTCTAACAATTCCAATCAACTAATTTCTAACAATTCCAATGAAATAATTTCTAACAATTCCAATGAAATAATTTCTAACAATTCCAATCAAATAATTTCTAACAATTCCAATTTCTAACATTTCTAATTTAATAATTTCTAACAATTTCTAACAATTTGTAAAAATTTCTACCATTTTTCAAACATTTCAAACTATTTCTAACAACCCTAAACAATTCCAATCAATTTCTACTAAATTCAATAACAACAATTTTAAGCAAATTCCGCAATTTCTAACAATTTCATATAAATCCCGTAATTTCGAATAATTTATACAAAATTCCAAATAATTTATAAAAATCTAAATAATTTATAAACAAGTTAAAGAAATAACTTCATACCCGAAAATGAATTCGGAGCGACGGCGCGGCGGTGACGGGGCGAAAAAATGAAAATGAAATGGAGAGAGAGAGGGTGGCGGGTAGAGAGAGGGAGAGAGGGAGAGGACGGTAGAGAGAGAGAGAAGGGTCGGGAACGGTTGAGAGATGCGAAATGTCGCGTTCGGGACGAAAAAACGACATTTTTGGGCCAAAACCGGCGGGTTGGGGGTGGTTTCGGGTGGGGGGCTGTGGGGGGGCGAGTAGGGTTTGGTTTGGGGAGGGAGGGTATTTAAAAAAAAAAAAAAAATTTTACTAAACCGCCCCACGGGGGGGCGGGTTGGGTATGGGTGGAAAAATTTCGGGAGTCGGGTTATTAATAATATTTTATATTTTTTTTTTGGTTATGAATAAAAATGCCGGCAAATAAATGCTAGACCCTTGGTATTTCTCTGTTGCTGTGAGATGGAGAATTATGAAGCCGAGAGAACTTAAATTGTTAATGCAAAATATTGAAAAATGAAGAAGAAAATAAAGGCACTAATTCTCTGTTCCCTAATCTATCCCTTTCAATGCACAGCCTCAAAGCGTGAGCTACTAAAGGCCCTATAATGCCAAACATTAGCCCAATATGATCCAGTACACAATGGATGTTCAGAGGAATGTCTGGTGTGTTTCTGAAACAAAAGGTCTGAATTAGTCCCACATGATGTGCACATAACGAACTAGTGCTTCTGAGTTGCTATATAAGAGCAGTCGAGCAGACTCCTTTTCAAATATAGCTCTGTGTTTAACACTATGGGCTGTGCTTTTTAAAACATTAGGCCAAGGTAGGCACTTCATTAGGTCAGGATAGGCACACTAAAACAATCAGTATGGATCTAAAAAAAATTCAAATTCAGAAGTAGGTATGAGCCTTCATAGATCAACTAATTGGATCTAAAAAAAATTCAAATCCAAAAGTAGATATGAGCCTTCATAGACCCGCCCTGCATGTATCGCACAGGCTAACATTTTAACTTGAGAAAAAGTAAATACTTTCCTCGTTAGCTACTACCAAGTTCTCTCAAAAAAAAAAAAAAAAATTAAATACTTGTGGTCGATCTTCTATACCTTACTTCCTGGATCTATCTGTGTACTAGATTGCTTAATAACTACCTTCTCACAAGGGATCCGACTCTGCTGCTCTTCAAATAGAAGAGCAGAATCATGTTATTTCAAATTTAACTATTGAATTTATTCATGCACGAATCTCAATACATATGAATGGTTAGATTTAGAATAATAGGATCCTTCTCTACTATTTGGAGAGCAGTGGAGTCAGATCCTCTCACAAGTTACCACTTACGCACTTATTGGATCAGCATTTACAATTTATTGCTCGGAATAATTACAACTCAATATAAAACTAATTAAATAAAATTTGAATTTGTAATTAATCAGATCGAATTGGCCAGATTAATAAAGTTATACTTATATTTCTCATACGTAGTCTTAGTTTAATTGCCACAATAAATATAGCAAGTTATAAAAATATTGCTATAAAAGTAAAGAAAACTCATATATGAATACAAATTTTACATGAGTTCTGCAATTTAATTAGTTGAAGGCATTGCTCTCCAGATCAGCGAGTTAAAATTAAGAGTTAGGTTTATGTGTTATTATGGGTTATGATAGCATAAGGCCTTTTTTTTTTATTCATTTCTTGACTTTTTTTTTCAAATTTGTAATACATGGTGATTTGACCAGCAATGATGAGAATGGACTGATTAAATCCTGCCCATCTAAACCAATTTGCTCTAAAATTTTGCAAACACATCGCAATTTCAGCTAGGGATGGCAAAAAAGCCCAATTGGCCCGGAGGCTCGGTCATACCCGCCCGGCCCGCTCTTTACCCGGTCAGCCCGGTACTGTGATGGGCCAAGCAAGGCCTAAGTCGAAGCCCACAGGTAGCCCATTGGGCTTATATGTTAATATAACAAAAATAATTTTAGGGTTTTATAACAATATATTTATAGTTAAACTATAAATTATGTGATTGTGAAACTATGCAATATATTTATTAGTTGTTGTTTGATGTGTACCATGTAATTATGTTCAGATCTAATTATGTTTGATGTGCTGTCTAATTTGGTGAGATTGTATGGATGGGCCACCGGGTATGGGCGGGCTAGGAAGGCTCACGGGCAAGAACAGGCAGGCATGGGCTTGGGAAAAAGGTCCATGGGCAGGCCGGGCCTAAATTTTCAAGCTCAGTAGATTAGGCTGGACAAGTGGGCCATCAATTTTTAACAAGCAGGTCAAGCATGGACTTTGTTAAATACATATGGGCTCGACCCATTGCCCTCCCTAATTTCAGCACCAAATTGAGCAAGAGCATAACTGCATAAGAAAATGTGGCAATCATGACTATAGAAAACTAAATTCAGCGAGATGTAACTGGTGTAGTTTGGTACAGACCCAACAATAACTGAAGCCCAAAAATAACACTTTGAGTTAAAAAAAATTGTAATCGGGTCTCAAACTAGTAGGCCCAACAAATAGCAGCTGAACAAAGTAAAAGGAAAATAAGCGTTAAGGGCCCGAAGTAATCCATAACGGAAAGGAAATAAAAGATGACTACGAAAGAAGAAAAGATTAAATCAATCACTTACACGGTCGGCCTTGAATCAAAAGATTATAATTTGGGCTCACATATGCTGGCCCAACAAAAAGCAGCGCAAAGAGAAAACCCTAATTCCCTCACAATATAAAAAACCAAATAAGCCGCGAGAGAGAGAGCGAAGGCAACAGAGAGCGGGTGCGTATCGGAGAAGAAGAAGAAGAGGTAGAGGGAGGATCCGAGAGAGATTCAGCGGCGTGCATACTCGATTCTACCGTCTATGAGGTAATTTATATGATCTTCTTATTTCTCTAGTGATTATTTAGTACCTACTTAGATTCATCTAGGTTTTTAGAATTTTGAGGGTAGTTGTTCTAGAATAAGGGAATTGTAGGCTTTAGACCGTCCAAAACAGAGAGCTCCTACTTGGCTTTACCTACCTGGGGTTTTATAATTTTAAGGGTAGTTTTTGTAGAATAGATAGTTTTAATTATAAATATTAACAATTCTCTTAGTTGATTTTATTAATTATGCAATGTTTATGTGAAGTACTGTTAAGAATGTTATTTTCAATTGTTTACATCTCGCAAATATTTTCTACGGAAATTTTTAACGTCTTACTTAGGTATTGTATTAAGTATAGTGAGAAAATAATTAAAAATTTAAGTCCTGATGAATGGTTACTCAAAAATAACACCGCTTTTGTTGTTTGCGAGAGTTTGTATTATTAGCATCTTAGGATATATTTTTGTACATTTGATCTCTCCATATAGTTTGTTAATGATAACTTAAAAAAAAAACACATTAATTTTGAAGTGGTAACTTTTCAAAATACAATATTTAGATATAATGAAAAAAGGCTCACTTTTTGGTGCTATATTTTGGTTCTTATTTTGGAAAATACTTGAGAAGATTGATGAACTTAAACCGCTGCAAATATAGAGAAATGGATTAAAAAATTATGCCTTTTCATTTAACTTATTTTAGGGCAATCTAAAATTGTTCAGGTTATCTCTATGTATGTTACTATTAATTTTATGTTTATGTGCCGGAATGTATGTTAAGATTAATTCATAGTTTTTCTTATATTATCAATATAAAAAAATGCCCTAATTATGACAAAAAATTGTAGTTTGGTGATGTCTATCTACAAAATTTACTTATAATTAATGTCCAGTTGGCATATGAATTTTTATCTTCTAGTAGCTTTACTCCATAGTGGACAGTACTTGAACTGCTGCCAAGAAAGTTATTTTCAATTGTTACATCCCGCAAATATACTTTGCGAAAATTTCAACATATCAGATATTTTATTTAGTATTATGGTAAGCATCAAACATATGTCTCTGTTGTTGTTTGTAGTGTTAGAGAAAACACTTCTTAGGATATTGCTTTGGTCAATTGGTTCCCTGGAGTTTGTAACTTTGTTAATGGCAATGGTAAAAACAGCAGGCATATAAACTTGTCTGATTTTTTAAATAGTAGACTTCGCTTCAGGAAATAACTTATCAAGGATCATATTACTTTAGGAGGAAAAAAATGCTCTCCTTTTGGTGCTATATTTTTGTTTTTGATCAAAACATATTAAAAGAACATTGATGAATTAGAGAAATTATTACAAAATAACTTTTTTTTTCATCTAACATCTCCAGCGCAAACCTTATCTAGTAAGGAGTAAGTCTTTTGTTCTTTGGCAGAATGCATATTATTATGTTCAATTCCATATTTTTCTTAACACTTCCACTATCAAAATTGACTTATCAATTATTTCTAGTCGGCATAAGAATTTTTATTTTTTAGTCCTTATAACAATTGTTCTTAATATGTTATAAACATTCTTAAATTCTTGTAATGTAGATACTCATGAGGCGGCATCATTGGTCATGAAGAATCGAATTTGCGTCAAATTTGGCATGAGTGGTTTAGGAAACGCCTTGCTGGTAAGTGATTACTTTAGTTGTTTCAAACTTTCAATGCTTCAATTATACATGCACACAGCACATTAGACAAATAGCACGTTCAATGCTGAAAGTTACGGCATTTAATGATTCATATAAGAATTACATTAATTATACTTGTACTTCCACTAACTTTGGAAAGATTTACTTGCTTCATATAAAAATTATATCATTTTATGATTGATGAGCATTATGTCATTTTCTGACATGAATCTTACCTTGCTACTTACAAGTTATCCTAGAAAGAGCTCCCAATTGAACCAAAAAAATAAATGTTTATGCATAAACAGGAGGATAAGGATGAACGAGGTTGCCAGCAACAAGGTCTATTGCAAGGGACCTTGTGGCTACCAGAGAACTATTGGAGAGAGCTCCAATGGCTTTTCTACATCATCTCCAAAGATGAGCTTTCACCCAGAGGTTAAGTAGGCCGGAAGCATGGAGGATGATCTTGAAGAAAGTGAGGATGAAGAATAAGTGAAGAAATCAACTGAAGCAGAGAAACCTCAATCGACTTAGGCAGAGAAATGAAAGGACGAGCGGGTTAGATTCGAAATCCCTCCTAGCGCACGAAATAAGTGTTTTTGGGCTATAACTTGGAAGCTTTTTTTTTCTTGTAAATGTTGTCGACTTAAGTTTTAGGGCATGTTCGGCAATGAAAATTTTTATGGGAATGAGAATTTGTAAATGTAGGAATGGAAATATGTGCAATTCCAAGTTGAAATGGGATATTTAGAATGTAGGAAATATCAATTTGTGAATTTTCAAATTGAAAAAACTTGTGGGATAGTTACAATATAGGTGTTAGGAATGTAAATGTGATATTTTGTTAAGAAGTGAGTTTTTTTTTTCTTTTTATAATTAATTTTTTTTGTAGCAGTAATGTTAACATCAAAAATATTGTTAAGTGTATTATTATAATCGTTGATTTAGATTAAATTATTGTACATAAAAATATAAACGAGTGATGTGAAAAAAATATGAAATTGTTAGGCTTCTGTGACATGATTGGGTAGACGTTGCAATAAATACTGAACATAAAATTAGTTATAAATTGTGATTTTTTGTATTAATGTATTTAAGCATGAATTGGATTTTGTCTTTTGTTGTCAACTAAACACACAAGATGAAAAGTATTTTTTGTTGAAGGTTAGTTATCGTTAGTTATGAAATAAAATTTATTATGATTCGTGTTTAATGGTATTTGGACTAGACCAATTTGATCACGACCTATTTATTAACCTCAAACAACAATTTTACAAACGGAATATGATTCGATAGTAGGGGTGTAAACGGATACGGATTATCAGCGGATAATCCGCTCCGAATCCTCTTATTATCCGTATCCGGATTAAATGGATACGGATACTTGCGGATACGGATATAGATAATTTTAGTATATGGAAAAATAATGCGGATACGGATACGGATAATTTCGTGAGGATATAAACAGTGACAGATTTCAAATTATGAGAGCAAGTTATATAAAAAAAAAAATTCTGTAGATCAATATTACTATATTTATAATATTTTACTCTAAAATATATAAAAAATTGTGTACAATTACAAAAAAAATTCAAAATAAATGGTGCTCCGCCTACAGTAACATAAGTACCCATTAAATGCACTACAATTATTTAAAATAGAGTGAGCCTATGGTACTATGCATGGCACGGATGGGTCTGTGCTACGGTTCAATATCTTTGTTTTCAAAATTCTAACGATCAATCCGAACCGTTCAACATGTTTTCCATATGAATATGTACTTGCCAACCAAATTTGACATTTTTTTAGAATTTTTTTACTATTTTTTTAGGTAGGCAGAAAATCACTGTTTTTGGATGGTCAAGAATTTTCAGATCAAGTGATTTTATACCTATCTAAAAAAATAGTAAACAAATTCTAAAAAATATAAAATTTGGTCAGCAAGTACATATTCATATGGAAAACATGTTGAACAGTTCAGATCGACCGTTAAAATTTTGAAAACGAAGATATTGAACCGTAGGACGAACCCATCCGTGCTATGCATAGTACCATAGGCTCACTCTTTAAAATATATTCTCAAAATCCATTTCATCATTGCATTTTCCAGCAATCCAATGGATTGGATTTCAATCGTTGGATTATGCTGAAATGGTGTAGGTCTGCAAAGTCTATATGAGAAAAAGACAAAGGGTTGAATCATAAGCAATCATCACCCCCTCATCAGAGATCGGATCAGTCTGCTATTTTTAAAAAATAAAAGCAAGAGTTCTGCTTTTTTCGATTCCAATTATTTAAAATTTTCTATTTGCAAATCGAAATTTTTTTATACACAAATTTTAACAATTTTGAGTAGTTAGAATTGGAAAACCAAGATTATGTTTTTCTTAGAAAAAACAGCAGAGTTGATCCATCAGGAATCATATACCTGATGATCTATGTGACTTTGCTGAGTTAAAGGGCTCCTCTATGCTCTTTTCTGGTATATTTGGATACATTAAGGGCGGGAGATATTTTAGAATGAGAATAGTTGAAATGCATAAATTTTAAGCTTTAATATGCTTCATATTTTTTTTTTGTTTTCAAATTCCAAACAGTTGATTAGAACTGCTCAACATAATATTCATAATAAAATATGTTTGCAGACCAAATTTTATATTTTTTTTTAAAAATTTAATATTTTTTTTACATAGGTACAGCATCATTTTTTCAAATGGTCCATAATTTCTTTAAAACAGTGATTTGTACTCATGTAAAAAATAGTAAAAAAATTCTAAAAAAATATAAAATTTGGTCTCCAAACAAATTTTATTATGGAGATCATGTTGAGAGGTTCGGACTTTATTATTGAGCATATTGGAGCACAAAATCATGATACATTTTTACTCTCCTCTTTTAGAATAGAGGTTA
>CAXKVW010000292.1:0-171196 GCA_964058825.1 Carex arenaria | reverse complement strand
CTGTCAGTTTAAACTGGATTACTGGAATTCCTCGTTCTACACGGTAGGGTGACCTACTGAATTTAAACTCACTTTATGTAGAGTGCGTATCCTCTGAGATATCTCAACTTTTGCGTGACCGATGTTTCCGGTGCCTATTCGGGGTTTTGAATCAAACCAACGCTGGCAGGGGTGTTCATTGGGTCCGGTTTAATCGGTTTTGAACCGAACCAAATTAGTTTCGATCAAACAGTTTGATTTTTTTGGTTTAATGGTTCGGTTCGGTTTAGAAATTTTCAAAACCGAAATAACCGAACTGACCGGACTTTTATATATTATGAATTAGGTCCGTACCACCCCGGTTTATTTCTTAATCGATTGCTTTAAATACTTGGGTTTATTTATTAATATTCCGGTTTATTTCTTAATATACTTCGGTTTAATCAATTGCTTAAAAAAATTAATATATTTCGGTTTGAACCGAACAATCCAAAATAAAACTTCGGTTGGGTTGCAATGCTAAATCGGTTCGGTTCGGTTCAATTTTTAAAACATAATTATAACTTTGGTTTGCCAAATTTGGTTCGGTTTCCCAAATTCGGTTCGGTTTCAACCAAACTGAACCGATGAACACCCCTAAGCGGAGGAGCCCAATATTATTTGAGCTTCGAGATTCGTGCAGAATGTATTTGAACGGTTCAGATTTTCCAAAAAGTCACGCAAAATATGAGATATCTCAGAGGATGCGAATTGCTTTATGTAGGGAGTCAATGATCTTTCGAATTTTTTTTACCACAGTAAAAATAAATGAATAAAATTTAACGCGTACGTAGCGCTCATTCTAAAAATAACAATGACAGATTGACAGAGACACATTAACCAATTGCCATCACAATTGGTCAATGAGAAGACTTAATATTTATCTTAAACAAACTACATATTTGTATTTTTTTTTAAAAAGTAAAATTATTATTTTACAAATTTTAAATGAGATTTAATAGCTAAAACAATAAATTGAGTAAATTTATGAGTTTTTTTTTAATAAGTTTGTAATTAGAAAATCTTGAGGGATATATATGTAATTCCCCTGTTTTTTTAAAATGCCACAGAAAAATCAGACTAATCTCAGACCCATGTACCGTTTCTTATGGGATTTGAGACCCATCTAATCAACAGTTGATCTAATTAATGAACTCTTTAGGCGCACTATATATATATTAGTTGTTTTAATAATTTTTTTAATAAATTATTATATTAGTTGTTTTATATATTCATTTTTCATCATTACTATGACCGCTTGACCTCGTAGCAAATGAATTCGAAATTTCCAATATTTTGCATGTACATGCATCACTCACGAAATACATGCATTTTAACGGTTTGGATCCGTCATTTGAAACCGATCCGATGTATTTTGGAGTTGTGCTCACCAAGAGGGTTTGGTGAGCACAACTCCAAAATACATCGGATCGGCTTCAAACGATGAATTCAAACCGTTGAAATCCATGTACATCGTGAGTGATGCATGTACATGCAAAATTTTGGAAGTTTCGAAATCATTTGCTACGAGGTCAAGTGGTCAAAGTATTGAATTTTTAAAAAAAATATTATATTAGTTGTTTTATATATTCATTTTTCATCATTACTTTGATCGCTTGACCTCGTAGCAAATGAATTCGAAATTTCCAAAATTTTGCATGTACATGCATCACTCACGAAGTACATGGATTTTAACGGTTTGGATCCGTCATTTGAAACTGATCCGATGTATTTTTTGAGTTGTGCTTACCAAACCCTCTTGGTGAGCATAACTCCAAAAATACATCGGATCGGCTTCAAATGATGGATCCAAACTGTTGAAATCCATGTACTTCGTGAGTGGTGCATGTACATACAAAATTTTGGAAGTTTCGAAATCATTTGCTACGAGGTCAAGCGGTCAAAGTAATGAATTTTTTAATAAATTATTATATTAGTTGTTTTATATATTCATTTTTAATCATTACTTTGACCGCTTGACCTCGTAGCAAATGAATTCGAAATTTCCAAAATTTTGCATGTACATGCATCACTCACGAAGTACATGGATTTCAACGGTCTGGATCCGTCATTTGAAACTGATCCGATTTATTTTTGGAGTTGTGCTCACCAAACCCTCTTGGTGAGCACGTCACACCCTATATTTACTCTATATGAGTAAATCTAGGGTGTGACGTGCTCACCAAGAGGGTTTGGTTAGCACAACTCCAAAAATACATCGGATCGGCTTCAAATGACGGATCCAAACCGTTGAAATCCATGTACTTCGTGAGTGATGCCTGTACATGCAAAATTTTGGAAGTTTCGAAATCATTTGCTACGAGGTCAAGCGGTCAAAGTAATGAATATTTTAATAAATTATTATATTAGTTGTTTTATATATTCATTTTTCATCATTACTTTGACCGCTTGACCTCGTAGAAAATGAATTCGAAAGTTCCAAAATTTTGCATGTACATGCATCACTCACGAAGTACATGGATTTCAACGGTTTGGATCCGTCATTTGAAGCCGATCCGATGTATTTTTGGAGTTGTGCTCACCAAACCCTCTTGGTGAGCACAACTCCAAAAATACATCGGATCGGCTTCAAATGACGGATCCAAACCGTTGAAATCCATGTACTTTGTGAGTGATGCATGTACATGCAAAATTTTGGAAGTTTCGAAATCATTTGCTACAAGGTCAAGCGGTCAAAGTAATGAATTTTTTAATAAATTATTATATTAGTTGTTTTATATATTCATTTTTCATCATTACTTTGACCGCTTGACCTCGTAGCAAATGAATTCGAAATTTCCAAAATTTTGCATGTACATGCATCACTCACGAAGTACATGGATTTTAACAGTTTGGATCCGTCATTTGAAACTGATCCGATGTATTTTTGGAGTTGTGCTCACCAAACCCTCTTGGTGAGCACGTCACTCCCTAGATTTACTCGATATATATATATAGAGAGAGAGAGAGAGAGATGAGCTATGCTACTCCATGGAGTAAAACACGTTGGTACTCCACGCCGTATTTTTATTTTAAAAGTCCAAATGACCAATCCGAACCATTCAACTTTTAATCCATATGGAAATGTACTTGGAGACTAAATTTTACATTTTTTGGAATTTTTTTACTATTTATTAAGCATTTTTTAATTTTGCTATTTTGCTGTGAACAGTAAAAACAGTAAAATTTTCTAGACCATAGGATCAGTAATTTTGAAAAATGCTTAATAAATTGTAAAAAATTCCAAAAAAATGTAAAATTTAGTCTCCAAGCACATATTAATATGGAGAACAAGATGAACGGTTCGGATCAGTCGTTTGGATTTTCAAAATAAAAATATAGCGGCGTGGAGCACCAACCCATTTTACTCCATGGAGTAGCATAGCTCATCTATATATATATAGAGTTGAGCTATTTGAATTTTGAAAATAGAGACTATTTGAACTGTTGGATTAGCGATTTTCAAAGTGGCTTAATAAATAGTAAAAAAATTCCAAAAAATGTAAAATTTGGTCTCCAAGCACATTTCAATATGGAGAACATGTTGAGTGGTTCGGATCGACTATTTGAACTTCGAAAATGGAGATACGAGCGGGAAGTAAAGTACCCTCTTTACTTCCCAAAGCAAGTTAGCTCAACTCTATATATATATATATATATATATATATATATATACAGAGAGAGAGAGAGAGAGAGAGAGATGAGCTATGCTACTCCATGGAGTAAAACGCGTTGGTACTCCCCACCGTATTTTTATTTGGAAAGTCCAAACGACCGATCTGAACCGTTCAACTTTTAATCCATATTGAAATGTACTTCGAGACCAGATTTTACATTTTTTGGAATTTTTTTACTATTTATTAAGCATTTTTTTAATTTGCTGTTTTGCTGTGAACAGTAAAAAACAGTAAAATATTCTGGACCATAGGATCAGTAATTTTAAAAAATGCTTAATAAATAGTAAAAAAATTCCAAAAAATGTAAAATTTGGTCTCCAAGCACATATTAATATGGAGAACAAGATGAACGATTTGGATCGGTCGTTTGAATTTTCAAAATAAAAATATAGCGGCGTGGAGCACCAACGCATTTTACTCCATGGAGTAGCATAGCTCATCTCTCTCTCTCTCTCTGTATATATATATATATATATATATATATATATATATATATATATGTATATACACTACTACAAAAATACAGTTTGTACACGGACTTTAACTGGAGAGCTACACGGATTTGGAAACGTGTGCAATACTGGGGTGTAGGAAAGTCTAGCATTTACACACGGATAATTTATCCGTGTACGATTACACAAATCCTACATGGATTTTTTACTAAAGAGTCGTGTAGAAAACCTCCAAAAGTGCACACACCGCAAGAGAGCTACACGGATTTGTAATACAATATCCGTGTAGGAATCATGTTTATACACGGATATTAACTAAAAACCGTGTAGCTTTCCTCCCTAGCTACACGGATTACTAAAATAATATCCGTGTAGGATTACTATTCCTACACGGTTTTATGTTAATATCCGTGTATAAATAGTATTCCTACACGGATATTGGATTAAAAAATCCGTCTAGCTCTATAGATTTTTTTATTGTTATCACATTTTACACGGATTTTTTTTAAAATATCCGTATAGAAGTTTCAATTTTTTTTTTCGATTTTTTTTTTGTTTGTGGCTAGCCTCCACTTTTGCTAGCCATTAAATTATATATAATCAGAATATTTCTTTTGCCCAAAACATAATATAAATTGCCAAAACATAAGATAACAATTCAAAATTGATAATTACACTAATTGCTCAAAGTTCTTTACAAAATTCGGATACAAACCACCTTGCCCACATCGTTCTAATTTCATTGATTTGTTGGGGTGAGAAAGGGGCTTGGCTCCGGCTATAGTGCAATTATAATTTAAGTTAGTAACGAGAAACAGATCGAATTATTGATATTTTTAAAATGAAAATTAATGTGAATTACTTACGTTATTTGGAAAAGAAAATTGATTCCTTTCGATCCAATTAAACATGAAAAGCATGGTGTAATAAGCACACTCCCAATACGCCTTCTGTCGCGCGCACTGAAATTTATATTTTTCGGGCTATGTTACAATGAAAATAATTTTTGGAACTATAATATTTAAATTAAAAAATTATTGCATGTGTGCTCACCGGTAACCACTCAATTCTGAATTTATCTTTCACGGTCCCTCTAGCTCTTCCTTGCAGTCCTCCCTCTTTAACATATTTGGTCCAAGTCCTTACAAAATTAAGCGACTATAATTAGCAATTTCGATCCACAATTTAATTACAATTGAAAAAAAAATCAAACATAGTGAAAAATTATTGCTTACTGTGTCAAAAAGGAACAGATGTCTCTGCTCTCTTCAGGTGTGATGTCTTTTGGCCTTGCAGAATCCATGATAAAAGCCCTATTTGCAGTCGGAATGATGATAAACAAACACCAGTGTGTCCTGTGGCATGAGAAATATTAACACAATTATAATCAAATTTAATTTCATTTTTATAATTAATGAATTGAAAACATCGAGAAAAATTGAAGGTTAGAATCGTACTTCTGGTGGTATGGCAGAAGAATAAATTTCTTGCCATCCGCGGAGCAACGGTGTATCGCATAGCACATATAGTCGACACACTGCTGACCCTGACCTTGTAGCACGGCGAAATTGAGTTTGCCGGGGTCCAGAATTGCAGTGTTGTTTACCTTATCTTCGGGCGACCATGATTCGCAAGTTCGGAGCAGCTTCCAGAAAATGCTTTACATTTTGAATATATATTTGAGTGATATACAATATATAAATAAAGTAAGGTCACTTACATGGCGAAAATGGTAAGGAATAAGCAATCGAGCCATCTATCGCGACCCTCGGCATATAGAAAGTCCTTGAAGTTGTCGAAAGAGAGCATGAATGGCCAGCCGTCATGCAGGAACATACAGGGTGGCGTCTCGATCATGATGCTGGTCATGCCTTCGGGTGCCTTCATCAAGCAGTCATGAAGACGCTGACAATCGAGAGGCAAATCCTTGTATTCTTCTGGGCTGATCAGACGGCGGTCTGGCGCCTCAGGCTGGACTCCAGCATCAGTCTCTCCTACGGCATCGGTCGTGCGGACCATCCCACTCTCCCCCTGTACTGGTGATAAATGGGCCTCCTACGCATGCATCAAATTTTAAAAATTTCAAGTATTTAAAAAGAGCGGTTTTGAATGTAACAAGAGATATTGATAATTTAGATATTACCTGATCGAGAATGATCTGATTCTTGGGCCATTGGATAAATGACTCACGGATGTCATCCACAACTAGCATGTCCTCGGTCGGGACTGGAAGAGGTATCATACTCCATTCTGACACAACAGAGTCGATCTCCACGCATGCATAGCCGCGCCCGACCGAAGCATGGTGCACCAATGTTTGCCCCGGAATTACGAGACCCTTGGCAACGGTGATAGGCACCGCACCGCTCCAAATGATCAAGTCGCATTTGGTGGCCACCTGCAATTATTATTAAGATGGCCATATTTGATACCAAGTTTACGAACCAACATTAATTGCATTTAGATTATTAATAGTAGGTATTACCTTGAGATTATCGAACTCGTCCTCCCAAGTCCCGGATGCTTGACTGCTTCGCCGAATTCCCGACGAAATGGGGGGTCCTTGCTCGGATGGGTGTGTAAACTGATGAGATGTCACGCGGTTTACAATCCTTGCTTCCATCCTTGCTTCCATCTCCACCATCCTCTCCGCCATCCTCGTCTCGTACTCTTGTTGGATTTCCCGACGGAGCCGCGCATCTCTCTCTTCGTCGGTGACTTTGGCACGCGATCTTCGCTTGGGTTTCTCTGAACGGAAAACATTCTTGAAACCCTTGTAGACGCCTACACCCCTTACCCGACCCGGGTGCTCCGGATTGTCAAGCGTTTGAGTCAACGAGTCATTCTCCCTGGAACAGGTCCGGACACCCGATGTGACCTCCTCCTCCACTTGCAACTGTTAATAAAAAAATTGAATGCAACAAAAGAATAAGTCAAGTGAGTGAGCTATAATTTTTTTTTGAATGACTCAGGGTTATAAAAATAATGTCTTACCATTTTATGAGCCACGGGCTAAAACTCTTGAGGCAGTCGGATCTTCCCGTCGGCAGTAATCTCAGACCTTGCCATGAGCCAATTCGTGACCCGGGGATTGGCGATCTTTACCACGGGTGAGTCAGAATCTTTGTTTGACTCAAGCACGGACTCTCATTCCTTTGACTTACCCTCGTACCCGCCTGATCCTAAATGGTGTGGGTACAAGTTCTTAGCAACAGTCCTCCTGCCCCTTTCGCTTTTTTCCTTCAAGAATAAAAGCAAATCAAACCGTTAATTCAAATATAACAACCGATCGAGAAAAAAAAAGTTAAAACTTTATAAATTTAGTTACCCTGAACTCTGGTGTTTGCTTCAAAGCAAAAAACTCGTCCCATATTGGTTGAGTCACATTTTGATAGTACCCGACCGGACACCTCCCTTTATTCATTCATTCCGTCACGAGGGTGCTCTTATGTTGCTTCCACCCCTCGTTCATTATCTTCAAGGTGTTCTGCCTCTTCAAGGTGTTCTGCTTCGGTGTGTCATCCTTGATGTTCCATTGAGCCTGATTGACAGGTTAAATTTCTATAACAAGTTAATATTAACATTCCAAATCTAATTAATTTGCATATTGGTACAATAATTTACACTAATCAATTTACACTAATTTCACCTAAACCCGAATTTGGTTCAATTTGATCCAATTTGGTTCAATAGACCCGAATTTGGTCCAATTTGGTTCAATTTACACTAATTTCACCTAAACCCGAATTTGGTTCAATTTGATCCAATTTGGTTCAATAGACCAATTTTAAATTACACTAATTTCTAATTGGTTCAATTTGATTCAATAGACCTCCTTTTAAATTACACTAAATTTGGTTCAATTTGGTGTAAAACGATTCCAATTTGGTCTAAAACAATTCCAAACAAGCACAAGCAAGCACAAGCATTTTTAATCAATTTGGTTCAATTTGAAAAGTTACATATAAACCCGAATTTGCATATAAAACCAAATTTACATATAAAACCAAACAAGCACAAGCATTTTTAATCAATTTGCATATCAATTTACACTAATTATAATCTATTTGCATATCAATTTACATATAAACCCGAATCCTTCTTTAAACCCTAATTAAACCCGAATTAAATAGAGTGATTACCTTAGACAGCAAGACAGTGAGCAATGGCAGACCAGAAGAGAGAGAGAGGCAGCAATGGAGAAGGCCAAAACCCTAACAAATCCGAATTTGGGGTAAGTGAACCAATTTTGTTTGAAAAACAAAAGAGAAAGAGAGAAGAGAAATATATTACCAAGTGAAGAACACAAGCACCAGGAGAGGCGGCGAAGAGGGAGGACGGCGGACCAGAGGTGAGGGTATTGAACTCAGCCGGACTTAGAGAAAATTTCAAAATCAGAGAGCAGGAGGAAGAAGAGAACTCGATCGGACTTATAAAATTTGGCTCCCAAAATTTGCTTTTGAAGGTGAACTAGGAATCCTACACGGATATGTATTAAAATCCGTGTGCAATACTTATCCTACACGGATATTAACCTAAATATCCGTGTAGGAATAGAGGAGAGCTACACGGATATTTAAGTTAATATCCGTGTAGGAATAGAGGAGAGCTACACGGATATTAACTTAAATATCCGTGTAAGATGTAAATAAGCTCCCAAATTTCTTCAATAACACCGTAATATGACTTTGATGCTATTACAGGCCGGGTATCCCCGGATCTACTGAATTCTTGAGCAGCCGCCACCAACGTCACCCCGCTATTTTGCGCCGCGCTCTTATCACTTTGGAATTTAGTGTAAAATGTATATCCGTTAATCTCGTATCCTTGGAATGCTCTGACCACAATTTGAGGTCCTTGGCCCAGCAGCCTAACAATTTCATTTACGGGGTGTGATTTCACTCTTTCTTTCAGCCATCCTACAAAAGAACGATTGTGCTCGTTATTAATCCACTTCTGACTTCTCGTGTAGTTCCCTTGACGAAGGAATGTCATGTGCTCATCTATATAGGGAGCGACATCTGCAATGTGTTATAGTACAATAAAATGTGCATTTTTGTAGTTCATCTTGGTCAACAACTATGGCTTTCAAACCGATTGTCCCTACTCCTTGGAGCCGTCCCTCGTATTGAGATTTTGGAACGCCAATAGGACATACACCGGTCAGGTAGTTCGTGCAAAACTCAACCACCTCTTTCGTGGAATATCCTTCTACAATGCTACCTTCGGGCCGATGTCGATTCCTTACGTATTTTTTCAAAATGCCCATGTATCTCTCGAATGGATACATATACCGCAGAAAAACAGGACCACAAATCTTAATTTCTCTCACAAGGTGAACTATAACATCGAAAAAAGATGATGGAAAATACATCTCAAGATAGCAAAGAGTAACGACGACCTCCTTTTGCAAAGCGTCCAATTTTAGCGGGTCTATCACCTTCGAATTAATTGCATTGAAGAAAAAACAAAGCTTCGTAATGGTTTGCTGAACAGCCTTTGGTAAAATACCCTGAATTGCAACGGGAATCATATGTGTCATTAAAACATGACAGTCGTGGGATTTCATACCAATCAATTTTAGGTCCTTCATTGACACTAGCTTCTTAATATTCGAAGAATACCCTGATGGGACTTTAATACTGTGAAGGCATTTACAAAAGCTTTCTTTCTCGATCTTCGATATTGTGCACATTACGGGGGGTAGGTATGCCCGCTTCCCTTTATCCTGTGGTGCAAGCTTTTGTCGTATTCCCATTTCCACCAGGTCTTTTCGAGCTTTAATACCGTCTTTAGTCTTAGTCGGGATGTTCAGCAATGTGCCAATCAAACTGTCACACACATTTTTTCAACATGCATGACATCAAGGCAGTGTCTCACTTCTAAAAATTCCCAGTACGGTAGCTCCCAAAATATGGATTTCTTTTTCCAAATATTTTCCGGTGGTGCTTTGGCACATTTTTCGAAGACAACATCAAGGCTTTCAACCCGCTTAAAGACACTCTTCCCATCCAATGGACGACGTGCCACTCCGAGCTCATTTTTTCCGTTGAATACCTTCTTCTGCTTACGGTATGGGTGATTCACAGGGAGAAACCTACGATGGCCCATAAAAACATTCTTTTTAGAATGCTTCAACCTCAGCACCTGCGTGTCATCTTCACAGATAGGGCACGCTTTTGCCCCTTTAGTACTGTAACCCGACAAATTCCCGTATGCGGGGAAATCATTTACGGGGCAAAATACCATGGTCCGCAATTTAAATACCTCTTTATTGTACGCATCCCACATCGAGACGCCATCCTTCCATAATTTTTGGAGGTTCTCAATTAATGGTGCGAGATACACATCTATGTCATTTCCGGGTTGTCTGGGTCCTTGGATCAGTAATGACATCATTATATACTTGTGTTTCATGCACAACCATGGAGGCAGATTGTAGATAGATAACAGAACTGGCCAAGTACTGTGCCGACTGCTCATGCTTCCAAACAGACTCATTCCGTCTGTGCTCACCACAATCCTGAGGTTTCTCGGGTCAGAACCAAATTCTTTGAAGTGTCTATCGATGTTCCTCCATTGGGGAGAATCAGCCGGGTGTCTTAGTTTTCTGCCCTTTTTACGCTCTTCTTCATGCCAGCGCAATAATTTGGCATCTTTAGTATTTGCAAAAAGCCGTTTGAATCTCGGAATTATCGGCAAGTACCACAGCACCTTTGCCGGAGGCCAGCTCTTTTTTTCTTCATAGTTAAATTCATCAGTGTCATCGCCCTTACGTTTATACCGTGAAACACCGCATTTAGGACATGCATGCATGGCCTCGTACTCTTTACGATATAATACACAGTCATTCGGACATGCATGTATTCTTTCGATTTTCAAACCCACTGGACAGATCAATTTTTTGGCCCGATAAATTGTACAGGGTAACTTGTTGTTATCTGGGAGCATTTCTCGTAAAAGCTATAATAAGGACGTGAAACTCTTATCGCTCCAACCATGTTCTGCTTTTAATTTCAATAATTTCAACACAGCTGACAATTTCGTAAATTTCGTACACCCAGGATACAACGGCTTTTTGGATTCATTCTTCAAATACTCAAATTTACCATAATATTTATCACCAATTTCATCTCCCACATCACGCAACATGTCCTCTAGATTGTCATCGTACTCGTGTTCTACATTTTCATCAATATTCACTGTCATCTCGTCATCATCGCTGCATTTGAATCCAACATTATCAAAATTATCAAAATTTTCGAGATTCTCATAATCATTATCATTGTTGCAATCAAGTTCATAATTATCAAAAATTCCTACATTCTCATCATTATCTTCACAATTTTTATTGGTACCACTACTTTCTCCAATTTTCTCACCATGCATGAACCAATATGTATATCTTTCTTTAAATCTCCGACAAATCAAATGAGCTCTAATTACTTCCGAGTCCCCAAATCCTACACAATTTTTACAATCCCTACAAGGACACAAAATGTTGGCATCCCTTTTCTCCACTCTATAACTCTCCGCAAATTGTAAAAACTCTTCAACGCGAACCAAATATTCTTCACTATCTCGTCGCAATTCATACATCCAACTTCGATCCATCTGTAAAATAAATTTAAAAAATGATTTCAATTAATTAATCATGGTGCATGGTCGACATATATATAGCTTTGGACGAATTAATTCTTGGCTTACAAAGGGCCGGTTTACAATCCTAACCCACCCTTTGAATATTGTGCCTCATATGTGAACACATGTTAGCAAAATTTAATTAGTATTTGAGAAAAATTCGGCAGCATTTCCCCTTAACTCCCCAAGTATGCGTAAAGACCACATACTCGTAGGAGTAATAAGGAGAAATACTGTCGAACTTTTCTCAAATACTAATTAAACCCCGCTAACATGTGTTCACATTCTAAATGAGACACAATATTCAAAGAGCAGTCCCAAACTGGGGACTATTCAAAATTAATCCCTATTGGATTAATTTTGAACGGGCATGGACCTAAAATCATATTAATAGGTTGGTTATTGGACAACAATACACTAATTATTAATACTAATTATGCATCAATGAAACCCTAAACCCTAAATATGCAATAACAAGAAATAAATAGAACAATTACTTACTTGAGCAACAAAGAGGAGAAAATCAGAAGAAAATCAGCAATCTCGGAACCCAGCTGCACAATAATCAGATCCAAGCCAATCCAGAGGAGAGAGAGTGATATTAATTGACCAAAACGGCGCTGCAAGTGTTCATTATAACCCTAAATGATATTTTCTACACGGATTTTTAAATATTAATCCGTGTAGCTCTCTTTATATTTATACACGGCTTATGATATAAATAACGGTGTACATAATACATTCCTACACGGATATTTCAGTAATAATCCATGTAGCTCTCTCAAGTTTTATACACGGTTATTTACTTAAATATCCGTGTATAAAGTCTTAATTATCACACGGAGTCCGATTGGGGTGTTATTATCCGTGTAGAATTCCTTGAGCATTGGAAAAATCCGATTTTATACACGTTTTTTTTATAAAATGGGGCAAATCCGTGTATAAGGTACAGTGTAGGAAGACGTTTTTTGTAGTAGTGATATATATATAATCTTGCTTAACTAGGTAGGAATGCAAAGTCCTAAACTTATCGAGAGAGATGAGATTACGCTCATAATTGGGCTTCTGGTGGTGGAAATCCAATTTCCAATAGGCGATTCATTGAAAAAGGTTCTATGGTTAATAATAATATGATAAGTCGATCAAAAGAGCACACATATTTTAGGAGCATTGACTTCAACTCTATTTCTATGGTGAGTGTGCTTCATGTAGAGAACAACATGAGCATTTTAGCTTTTATAATGAGGATGTACTGAGGCAGTATTTTCAATATGATATGACTCTACATATATCCTTCGTAAAAACTCACCTATATGAGAGTGTTTGTATATTGCCGTTATTAATGCGGAGCATAGATAAGCCTCTAAGACTCTTATGAAAATTTCAAGATACACGTGTACGTAAGGCCATTAATGCACAACTCGTGAGGATAGTCTCCATATAATTACGTGTGTAATGATGGAATTTGGATCAAAAGATCGAGTTGAGAACATATATAGTTCTTTTTGTCTCGTCGAATTAAAAATTATTACGCTTGGAGAAGTTCAAGTTTTGTAAAGCACTTCACCAATGCATAATATATAGATACCCAACAACTTAATTTATTTGTATAAATTTTAAATTTTGTGGGTGTTGTTAAATATTTATTTATGTAATATAAAATCTCAATATTTGATTACACAATTTAATTTGACTCATCCGATAATATTGTTATTTTTTAAAATTTATTCTAATGACTCAAATATATTTGTAATATAATTTGAAATATAGTCTAAAAAGTTGCCTACTGATGATAATTTGTATTCTATGCATTAACGGAACGTGAGTTAATAGATTTGAACCATCCGATTGAGATCTGCAATAATATTAAAAAGCCTTGTGTATTATAGGAGTAGACCGGATTGGCTTCAATTCGATTCTAATCAGACGGTCTAAATGCATTAAACTCAAAACTCAAAAAATGTTCTTTTGAGTTAATGCAAAAGTTGGGATAACATAAAAATAATACAAGTTATTAGTTGAACTAAATGATTAATAAGTTTTTCGATCCAATAGAAGAAACCTATCTCCAAAACCAGTTTTTTCAAGAAATCTCTAAAGAAACCAACCCAAATATCAGTTTCTTTAATGGATCGCGCACCACACCAATATATTTATACTAAAATTAATTCGGCACCTAACCCAATCAATTCCCAATTTAAAAATTCTTCGTTGGATTAAAGGACCCTCTAAAATAGCTGTCAGGTCGATTATTTAATGATTGAACACCCTTGCATGTGTTCCACAACATAATTTATTTATGAGTGATGCTTCTATGGACATAAGGACCTATTTGTAAAATGAACATATTTTTATTTTCAAAGTTCAAACAGTCGATCCGAACCGTTCATCTTGTTCTCCATATTAATATGTGCTTGGAGACCAAATTTTACATTTTTCTGAATTTTTTTACTATTTATTAAGATGGGTACAAAATTCAATGGTCTGAATTTGATATTTTTTGTACCCATCTTAATAAATAGCAAAAAAATTCAGAAAAATGTAAAATTTGGTATCCAAGCTCATATTAATATGGAGAATAAGATTAATGGTTCGGATCGACTGTTTGAACTTTGAAAATAAAAATATGTTTATTTTACAAAAAGGTCCTTATGTCCATAGAAGCATTTGCCTTTATTTATTTATCGTTTCACCGGCCAACGGCCTCTTTATTGAAAAAATGAATGGTCTTTGAAGAAGATGGATCAATTATTTGAACTCTTTTTATTGACAAATTTATCTCCCGTACAAATTTATAATCTATATCTTCCGAATAGACACCGGACACGTCAGCCACGCAAATATGAGATATCTCAGGGGATACGCACTCATTTGAGCTGTTCGCATTCTTCGGTTCGTTTTAGAGTAATGTTTTGTTTGTTTTGAGCTTCATTGGATCGTGTTAGAGCTGTGTCGTTCTATTCTCTATGTAGAAGATCAAGATATATGATCATTACTCCAAAAATATCATTTTCACGTATTAATTTTAATCCAACAAAATACTTTATTTTATTAATCCAATGGGTAGTTTTAACCTTTCTATTCATTAGGGTAATGTTTGGTTGTGGAGTAAAGTTATTCCGGATTAAATTATTTACTCCAAATTAAGATAGATTGAATTAATCATGTTGGTTGGAGAGTGGTAGAGTAAGTTGATGAAGAGAGAAAATTATAAATTGGATATTACTCTAACTGTGGAACTCACATGTGAAATAACTTATTCCGGATTAATTTCAAAGTTATCCCATTTTAATATTTCAAATGTAGTATTTGTTTGACTCTTTAAAGATACAGTAAATTGTTTACTCTACTACTTACTCCACAACCAAATACCAAATATGACCTAGGTCCATATACCTAAGCAACTGTATAATAATAAAATAATTAATTACAGTAGACATTTTTGATCAAGCATGCACAATCTGTGACGTTACCAATGGAATGGGACTTTTCTTCTTGATGCAACTAACATTAATTGATACATGGCTCTACCTACCCATAAATAGCCGACACTAATTCCAAGTTTTCCACTAGTGGGGAAGAAATAATATGGGTTTCAGTTGCTTGAAGATGTGCATGCTGGACGATTTTTTAAATTTTTTGAATGGGCTTTCTTAAATTATATTTTTGAATTTGTATAATAACAACCCAATAAAGCCCAGTGAGCCAGCTCGTCAGCTCGCGAGCTAACTCGGGCCGAGCCAAAACTTTTGGCTCGGGACCCCTAAGTCTGGCTCACTCAGTCCAGGCTTGAGCTAGAATTAACGAGCTGAGCCAAGGCCTAGCTCGGCCCAAGCCAGCTCGTTTACAGCCCTAAATGCTGCCGAAGCAAAGTGATAATTCTAGTATTAACAAAGTTAGGACATATATATGCCTTTTATGCTAGAAAGCATAATATGTTTCGAATTTATTCTTATAAAATAACCATAAAAAAATTTATTCTTGTGAAACAATGAGGAGCCTTCTGCCTGAAAACATTTTAGATTATCCCACTAGACTTTTTTTTTTTTAAACCCTACAAAGGCTGTCTGGTGCTATATTTACCCACTAGCCACTCGATAATTTCATTATTGCAGTGAAATCAAAATTGTAAAAATTTCGATAAATTAAGCGAATTGAAATCAAAATTTCAATCAATTTACAAAGGAATTTAAACTGAAATTTAAAAAATTTAAAACGCAATTTATAACGAAATTCTCACCAAATTGCAAGATTTTATACAAACTTTTTCCAAAGAAAGTAATATTTGTACAATAGGAACCATTAATTCACAATATATCAAGTAAAATTTCTATTTCAATAGGGTATTAATTAGTTTTTTTATTAATTATGACAATTTTTAATTTCTTAGCCCAAAAATCAATGTGATCAATTTTAATATAATTTACTAGGTGATAATTAAAACATGAAAAGTAATTACTTTTAAAAATGATATGATTGTAGATGTATACTCCGATTTTGATCCCAAGTGAGAAATCAAATTGAAAATTTAAAAAAAAACGCTATGATAATTGATAAATACGAACCATATAATGAACCTCTTTTTTTTTTTTTAATATATTCATCTGACTAGAGTTCATATTCTCCGTCAAAACAAAACAAAAATTGAAAAAAAAAAACGAAAAGGTTAAACGAGATTGATGAATTGAAATAAAATCAAAATTGGCACCCATAACTGATAAGACAAAGTTAGAGATAGGAAATATAATTTTGTTGTCGGCGACAACATATATATTGATAAGAAAAGTATTTACATATATAATTTAAGTATACAATCTCTCTGCTCACTCGACGGGATAAATAATTTGATTGTACTGTAACATCCGCTAAGCGGAGTTACACCATCAGAGTATAAGCTTCTTAGCTATTATGTAACCAACTCTCAACTTTTAGAGCGGTGTCATTGATAAGATAAGGAACCAATGAACTGTTTTTTTTTAGATTTGCGCATGAAAAACTTTGAACGATTGGGATAGAAATAACAGGATTATGTGATCCCTTTGAAATAACAACATATTTATATCCGTTTAAAAGAACTAATGAACTTTTTGTTGTTGTTGTTGTTGGGACAGTGCTGTTTTGTCCTATATCAATTAGTTATTTAATATTGTAAGTGCATTTTTGTTGATACTTCTATTAATTGAACTTAATTTATATATAACCTTAATTTGTGTATGATTTTAGAAGTGATGATTTAAGTGGAATAGGAACTATCCTTCAATTCATTACTTCTTATTCAAATCTTGGATTCAAGTAGGCATGTAAACCTACTAATTAAATGTAATGGAGTTGAACTGTTGAAGGCTCCAACATCTCCTAAACAGTTCCAATTAGGCACTGTAGAGGGAGAGAAACAGAAGATTATTATCTAATAAGCAGAGACCAGTGGGTCATCTTATTAATGACACGGTACTGAAAATAGAGAGGTGGCTGGATAACGGCTTGTTTACACTAAGCTTTATATTTAACTGCAATTGGGGCTCCATGTAAATATAGCTTACAATAAGATAAGGGGGGGAAATTGACAGTCATTTCTGTACTTTATAATATTCTACTTTTTTTTTTGTTCAATTTTTGAGATGTATGAGAATTTTAAATCAGCAAGTTTAATTTATATTCTACTTTTTTTCTTTTTCAATTTTTGAGATGTATGAGAATTTCATAATCAGCAAGTCTTTTTCTTTTAATGAAATCACTTTCTAATTCATAAATTGGCAAAATTCTGAATTTTTTTTGTTAATTGCTAATTCTATATTGAATTTCAATTCTAATATCTAATTCAACGTGTCAATTTCTAATTAATTTTAGAAATGAAGATAATGTGAGTTTTTTTTTTATACCCCTTTTGATAATATTATTAAATAAAGAAAGAGAATGCTAATGTTTGTATTAGGGTCACTATTACTTATAGGCCCATCCAAAAAGAGTTGTTTTCAGGAGATTCTGGACCATATAAAAAAGTGATATTGTACGTACCTAAAATATAGTAAACAAAATTTAAAAAATATAAAATTTGGTCTGGAAGTATATTTTATTATGACGATTATGTTGAGCAGTTTGGATCGACTGTTTGGACTTTGTAAATAGAAGATAGATGTGGAGCATAATTGGAGCACAAAATCAGGATGCATTTGAACCCTCTGTACTTAATTTGATTATGATCAGGAACAAAACCAAAAAATTGAGATTAATGAGTTCAGAAATCTAATCTAATATAATTTATTTAACAAGAGAGACCAAAGAATACTATACTTAGAAAAGTTACAAAATGTAATAAATAAAATTTTAAGTATATACTTAGATCAAACAAAGGATATAGTATATATTGATAACATGAGAAATTGGTTGATAAGTAACTGATAAAATAATTATAGAAGTTAAGAACATAAATTTCTAGATATGTTCTTTAAAGTTTTGATGAGTTGTGTTTTAAATACGGAGCAATTTGATTTTTTTTTATCACTGATTAAGTATCAATAGAACTAATTTAAACCTTTACAATCATTATGCAAATTGCGTCAAATTTAATACGCAATATATTTAAACTATATAAAAAAAATACAATTTTACTTTCTTAATTTTTATTATTATGTAATTTAAAAGAGGTTATTGATGCAGAAATAAATGTTAATATACATATACAACAACATTCCAATGAAATTACATTCTAGCATAACAAATTTAAAATTATGAAATAATTCATGAGCAATTTTCATAGAAGTCAAATTTATGCCACAATTGATGCAGAAATAAATGTTCAAAGATACTAATTAATGAGTAATTTATTGCACATTAAAAATTATTTTCAATTTTTTCCTTATTAAGATATTGAATTAATTAGCAACATATCTTCAATCTTTTAATATACATGTCATTATCGTTTTAAATTTTTGAAAATCAAACTGGCTTCTTGGAAGATCAACTCTTTTGGGTTATTATACATTGTATTTTTTTTTAAAGAAGTGGGTTAGCTATGCCACCGATTTTTATTGCAAGAAACCATTACAAAGTTCATTGGTACCAGTGGTACCACCCAAGTACAATACAAGCAAACTGATAAGCTAAACTAACAAACAAATATGCCAAAAAATAGAACACTTAAAACCCTATTACAATCTGCATATCACTCATATACCTAAGGAAATAAGCAAAACAGCCCCTGAAAAGCCATCATATCACCAATAGACCAACATATGTATAATAGACCCTTCAAGCTAAGAAATCTCAAAACAGTTCATCAAAGCAAAATATGCAAAACAGATACATTGTAACAAAGTACTTATTATTCTTTTTTTTTTTGGTCGTTATAACTAAAAAACAGGGAGAGGAGTTAGGAGAAATTACTTATAATAAAGTAATAATTTATATTTCCGTTACCCTTTCATTAAATTCATCAAAATAAGGTGCATTCTAAATTCTTTTAATTTCTATACGTAATAATCGGCATTACTTGTTAATATTCTCGTACGAAAATTTGCACTAAATAATTATTGATTTTTAAAAGACAATAATTATAGATCTTGTTAAAGATTCTAGTTAATAACTAAATAAATGAGAATTTTGTGCAAATGTTTTATTAATAAAAATGAAGATGAGAAACCGTCGTTGATCTATACGTCACATGTTCAAAATTCAGATGAAAGATCCTTTGTAATTATTTGAAAGTGGAAATCTTGCCACTTATTTTTATATTAAAGAAATAACTGAATAGTTAAGTATGAAATCTTACCTCATAAAAGAAAAAAAATGATATAAGAATTTGTTGTTATGATGACTCATCTTGACATCAACAGGGACAAGTGGGGGTACATGTAGCAATTTAGTTAATTAAAATACAAAGTTCCTGTTTTCAGTTTATAATAACTTTTTATAATTTTCCTTGATTCAATAGTTGAAACTTAAAAGTGTATCCATTGGGTAGCATTATTGGGACAGGTGGTTAGCCGTTCCTTTGTTCCCTCCATTATTCCAGGCTGTAATTTCCAACTATATAACAAAATAATACAAATCATTTGGGGGCTCCATGATGCTCCAACTCAGGATGCACCAGTAAAGGTGCCAACGAGCTGGGTCCAGCTCGTTTAGCAATCGGGCGAGTAAGAATTAGGGTGGTGTTTGGTTGTGGACTAAAGCTAAGAAGGCCTAAATTGATTATTCCAATTTAAGCCGGTTTAAACTATTCATATTTGGTTTAAGTCTAAAATTAGATCATGGCTTGAGGTATTCCTTGTTTGATTAGAGTTGGTAGATCACTAAAATTTTGAAAGCCTAAGTTGATTAATTATTTATAATAAGATACTAATTATATAATATTAATATATTAACAATAACTATAATATATTATAATTTTGTTATAATAATTATTTAATATATTAACAATATAAGATATTAATTATATAATTATATATTAATAATAAGTTCCTAATTATATAATAGATAAGATGGAACAATCTGCTCAGGAGGAATAATCCATGTATAGAACACTAGTACTGACACGTGGAAGTATATCTTGGGCTCCACATGCACATCCATTCCTTCTCTCCAAGTGGATTACTGCCCCAATTTTTAAAGACCAGCATGCCAAAGGATAAAATCCGTATCTACATGATTAGCTTCTTCACAACAAAAAAAATAATCAAAATGTCAGAATTCCGTCTAATGTATACGCATTGTCGTTGAAATGTTTAATTTATGTATAAAATTTTAGAACATCGCTCTACTGCAATATTAAGTATTTAAGTTAAGGGGATGGTTCATATAAATATATATAATTGAAGATAGTATCAAAAAAACTTTCGAAAAACTTTGGATTTATTTGATGTATTAACTAATTTTGAAATAAAATGTTAAGAAATAACATTAACAGTCTCTATTCGTGTCCTAGCTCGTTGCTTTTAGTTTGAAAGGGCTTCTCGGGAATGATATTTTCCCTCATAGTCTCCCTTCCCGGCTTTCCTCTTATAATAGAGTTCTAAGGGACTGTTTTGGACTTTCCCAGCAGCGAGAAAACTACTGGTTATATTACATAAATAAAGTTCTGCAAAATTAAATGAATAAATATAAAAATATTTCTGTCACTAGTTAATATTTTTTTAGTAAAAATTCACTACTAGTCTTCTTACTAAAAATTAACAAATATAGTCTTACTGAATCTTGTATAAAAAAACAGACATGTCTATAAACAATAATAAAGATAAAAAAACATTACCTTTTTATTTTTGTTTGATTGAATAGCCAAAATTAATCACTAATAAGTGTTTCGATGAATCAATGAAATAGCGACTAAACCCAATTTTGGAATAACCACTAACCCAACAAATCAATGGAATATGTATAGTGCCTGGCCCTAAGTAATTCAAATTCTTTTAAATAAACAAAAGATTTTTCTCCCATGCATGGTTGAAATTAAATTTATTAATCTCGTAATTTTTGTGGAAATTTTGTAATTTGTCAATAGCTCGACCCAAGCTAATCCAATAGTTCGGAACAACTACTTTTTTCACCCTAACACGGAATAGCAATCTATCTTTTGCTATTCCGGAGCTAACCCAAACTTTTTACTATTTAAGTTAATTGTTGTCTTTGTCACGTCAATTAATAAATAACAAGACAGTGATAAGACTTAAAGTAACTAAGCAGCTGTACATTATACATTGCTCAAAATTTTACTACCACAAATATACATTATCCAACTAGCTCCACCTAGCTGGTCACTTTCCTATAAATAGCAAACATATCATTGTTTCTTCCCATACAATCCAACATATCTTAACTCTTTCAAGCTCAGCTATCTGATTATACTGACTCAGTTTACCATGGTGTTATTGGACACTAACCCAGCACACCACACTCATGAGAAGATGACGAAAGAGCAATTCGAGAAGTGGCTCGACTCTGTTGATTCAGACCATGACGGCTACATAACCCGAAATGAGCTCTACGCCGCACTGGCTACACTAGGATTGCATTTCAAAACATGGAAAACATGGAGAGCCATGAAAAGCTGCGACATGAATCATAACCATGTCATAGACAAAGGATTGGAGAGGAACAAGCTGATTGATTATGCTCAGAAACACTGGGGTATTATAGTCACAAATGAATAATTAGCAAGGCAGCTGGTGGAGATGTCATATATATGTACAAGTAATTAAATCTATGCATCTTATTTTAGGTGGTTTTATATATGTTAGCGTCGCTTCTATGAGAGCTGGTCTGTAAATAGGTTTATAAATGGTCAAGTAGCTAGAAGCAAATATTAAGCTTCTTGTTCTCATATGTGGTGTAATATATTATTATGTTGCATGACAAGCTTTTTGTAAAGGTCACTCAACAAATTAATATATATAACAAGTAGCAAGCATTAATAAATAGTTAATAAAATATTCTTGTGTTATTGTATTCGTTTTTTTAATAGAAAATTTATTATTTATTTTCTACAAATACGAGTTACTAATATATCATGTAAATTTTTTAGTTCTGCTATGCTAATCCAGCTACTGGACTGAGGTTTCTAGTAAAAGTTTCCTTCTCAATCTTCTAAAGCTAGAAAATCCAGACAGATGCTGCTCAATTATATATGGAATCTGGTACTTTTCAAAGTTCTGATCTAATTAATTAAGATTCTCGCTGAAAAGAGGTTAACGCAGGAGGTGAGTCCAAATGTAACAGGGTCAGTAATATTTTCGAAATAATATTTAATTTTATAATTATTTAAATATTAAGTAATTTCTTATATTTTTTTCAAATAATTCTAAAATGAAGCAGTGTTTTATAAATGTGGATGCTCTTCTTAGCTGAAAGGAACAAGAAGAAAAGTATTCTAAAAGCTAAAATTGTTTAAATGTATACTTTTGGAAAAATTATATCACCTCATATATATTCTTTTGCTAAATATAAGAAATGAACGATCAACATGATCAGTCCAAGGAATATTTTCCTGGCATGGAATGGTTTCTGCGATTGCTCAAAATGTTGCAAAATTATTTACAAATCAAATGATTACTTCAAATTCGATAAATTCAATAGTACTTTATGGGTACTAGGTTGATTACTTCTAATTCATTGCTAACAAGTTGGTTATTACTTTTGCCAATTTGTCCGACACAAAAATGAGGAAATATTTTGTTATTACTAATGTGTCCTCATATTTCTATCTCTGGATTTGTTTTACAGCTCCCCAGGAATATTCTTGGTAACATTAACTTTTTCTTTCTTTTTTGTGAAAATACTACATGGTGGATAGAAACTCACTGTGGAAATATCGGCACTCTTGTTATTCTGTCGGCACCTGCTTGATCTAAATTGGATAATTCAGGATCAGAATGTGTAGTCAATGACATGTTATTTTCAGATGACTTAGATAAGAACAACTGATTGGAATCTTGTCGAGCAAGAGATTCTTATTTACCAGTTTGAAAATGGGGATGAAAACAGATAGCAAAAGTGCTGCCTGAGCTCAACTGTGTAGTTGAAGAGGATCTTTCGATATTTCGATATTTTGTATATTGGACAATGTATTTGGTCATAGTTAAAGGTGAATAGACAAAATCATATTTTACAAACATACAACATGGCATTACTTTTTTGGTAACGGTCACAAATCCATTAAGGTGGTACACTGGTACTAGTGTTACAATACATGGTAGATAACATACTCCCCAACTAATCAGATTTTACTTTCCACAATGAATTTACAATTTCAATTCCTTCTTCCAGACCCCTTTTGACAGCTTGATTTTTCTCAGTTAAGCAATCATATTTCTCATCTCCGGGTCAGCAGTGATCTCAAAACTTTGCTTATTCCAGCTCGAAACCTGTTTGGTGACATCATTCCTGAGGTAATGGTATTTGTCTCCATAAAGTTTCTTTGGCGATTATCTCAAAAAAAAAAAAAAAAAGTTTCATTGGCGGTACAGGAACAGATTGCTCTGTTTTGGTACAGAGTAAAACAGAGTAGAGAAAATGAATCAACTCCAACAGGATGGCCAGTATTAAACAAATTAATGCTGAACAGACTTGTATTATATTGCAAATATTATTCTAAGAAATCCAAATCCTACTGATTAATTGGAAAAAACTCACAAAAGCTGACAAAAATTATGAGAATGTTTTTCGACTCTCAACATTTGGATGCGAAAGATGTGATCCTATTATTTTCATGGCACGGTATCAGCAGTTGCCAGTAAATGTTCAGAGCCCTCCTAATTTGCAACTGTTTTTATACCCAGTTTGGAGCCTCTACGGTCATTCATGAAGTGGTTCAACAGAGGAAAGTGCCTCAGGGATGCTGAAATTGTTCCATTGGAAAATATATAGGAACCTTATATCACTGTCTTATAATTAAATAGTACATTTTACTTGTCACTCGCTTATAGATAGAGTGATGATTCTTTCAACAATCCACAAACCAAGTACCTTAGGGGGCGTTTGGTTCGTTCTATTCAAGATTGATTCCCTGGCATAGGGATGCCATTTTTGTGATTACCGTGTTTGGCTAGAAGCGGAAGGGAATAGATCTGGGAATCAATAATTCCCTTGCTATCGGAATGCCATACTTGGTGGCCATCGTGATAGCCAAAAAAAAGGCGGAACTTTTCCATTCCCGCTCCGTGGAAATCACGGGCGCGTCTATTTTTTTTGTCTTTCCCTCTTCTTCTCCAAAATCAGAACATCTCCGCTCAAGACTCTCCTCAATCTCCTACTCCATCTCTGATACGATCAGGTTTGTAATCTCTCTCTCTCTCTCTCTTTCTCTGCGCTGCGCGCTACCCTTTCCCCATTTCAATCCAAAAATTGACGAATTGTGTCGGAGCGATATGCATCACCTGTAATCAAAATTAAATCATGGTGCTAAGATTTTGTCCTTTGCGTCCTTTGATTTTGTCCTTTGCTAAGATAAAATTCATGACCTAGATTTTGTCCTTTGCCTTTGTCCTTTCTATAAATATTGCTCTGATTGTTCGTGACCTGTAACAAAGTCAATAGTTGAAATTTGGGACAAATTGAATTGATTGAAGGATTTCTCCAGCGTAGTGTTGCCCCAAAGTTAAGGTTTTAATCATGGTGCTAAGTACTCTCGCTGATGGGTTTGATTTCTCCTTATTATTTCCTCATTTTCTTTTGACCGTTGCCTTTGTCATTAGAAAACGCAAGAGATTAAATTAAACTTAGATTTTGTCCCTTGTTGATACTAGTTTAAATTTTTTAACTTCCATTGTTGGATTTGGTGGCAGTGTAGTTGGCATTAATTTAATCAAAACACCTGTACTTCATCCGGTTAGTAAAATATATCTTTATATTGGTTATAGCTTGATTGCCTGAACAACATTCAATTTGAAACCGAATTTGTTCTAAATTAAGCACAACAGTAACAACTGAGATATATGTTTCCATGCTGACATGTAAAATACTAGTGATACTTTTGACCAGTCTGTGATACCAAAAATCCAGGGCACAAAGAGATAGTGGGCTGTCCGTAGAAGCCTTGTATCCTGCATTGTGAAACAATGGACAGACCGACGAATCATTACACAATTCCTGTTATAGTTTCCATTACCGCTTCATACTTTGAGATACTCTATTATCTAATGTTTAAAGCTACCTTGTTATGGTTGGTGCTGATGACACACTGTCGTCACTCGTGGGGTGGTCGTAATGCTTTGAAGAGGCACTCTATTCGAACTATAACTCTTCACAGAATGATATTTCAAAGTGATTTGTTTTGTGTTGAAAATACACGCATGGATCGAAGAGCTTTTTATAGCCTGTGTGACTTGTTGTCAAGTGTGGGGAGGTTGAGATGTGATGGAAGTATATCAGTTGAAGAGGCAGTAGCAATTTTTTTGAATATTTTAGCGCATGATGAGAAAAACAGGGTAATAAAGAGACAATTTGTTAGATCCGGAGAATCAATAAGCAGGCAATTTCGTAATGTGCTTAATGCCGTTATTAGATGCCATAATGTTCTGCTTAAGAAGCCAACACCAATACTGGAAGATTCAATTGATGAAAGATGGAAATGGTTTAAGGTACTTGTACAATTCACCAATTATATAAAACAATTAGTAGATGATAAATAAAATGAAATATAATTATTGTCTCTATTTAACAGAACTGTCTTGGCGCACTAGATGGTACATATATTCAAGTTAATTAGTATTTATCATATATTTTCAGTTATAATATTTGGTCAAGAACTTGTTTAAATTTCAACTTTTCAGTCATTTTTGAAAGTTTTTAGTTGAATACTGAAAATATAGTTCACGGGAGTTGAGTGTTGCTAGGTTTTTGAATTCTGTCTGAAGCAGTTTAATTACCACAACTTTGGGTTTTTGTTTTTGGGTCTTGTAATATATTGCAGGAGATGGGGAGTGACTGTAAATATGCCACTGGATTTTTTTTTTGTTCTGGATTTTTTCAATTTGTAATATATATAAAGGGAAAGGAGGGGGTACTAGCAAATGTGTGGCTGGTTTATGCTTGTTGGTGATTCACTTGCAATGTTAAAATAGGGTCTATATATCGTTGTTAGTATCAGGCTATGTTGCTTTAAGATGATAGTTTAGCACTTCTAGGTTTGCATTGCAATGTCTGTTTTATAAAGGTAAATTTGCAATACAACCCATTTTTTTGTGTTGACCTGTTAACCTTTTGCTTTCCTCTTTTTTATTCATACTTGTAATTTTTTCCTAACTGCAGGTTACTACTATCTTTGTGATGCCGGTTATCCAAATGGAGAGGGTTTTCTTACACCTTACAGAGGTCAGAGATATCATTTAAGTGATTGGAGTGATGGCAGATTACCACGAACAGCACGGGAGTTTTATAACTATAAACATTCTTCGGCACGCAATGTCATAGAGCGATGTTTTGGTCTTCTTAAAGGGAGATGGGCAATTCTTAGAGGAAAATCATTTTATCCGGTAAAAATTCAATGTCAAATAATTGCAGCATGTGCGCTTATTCATAATTATATTCGAAGAGAAATGCCTATTGATCCTTTGGATGTCGAAATGCAAGAGGCCAACGCACTATTAGAGGAGCTAGATGGTGAGCGAATTACACATATTGAATCAACAGATGAATGGACCAATTGGAGGGACACTTTAGCTCATGAAATGTTTATCATGTGGAGAAGCTCAAGAAATAATCACTGAGTCGATATGTTATTAGTTAAATGATATAGTCATTTTTCTATTTTGTCATTTAAAAAGTTTTAATGGGTATGAAGTATATGTTTATGTATTAACAACTTTCTAATTATTGTTGTGAATCTTTGATCATCTTGCGTCTCGGTTCGAATGATATTATTATGTTTTATCAGCTTTATGTTATATATAATAAATTAAATTTCGATACAAATGCTATCTGTGAACCAAACGTAACATTATTTATTAAGTTATTACCTTCTAAATTAAATGACGTAATATGCATTAATTAAGTTAACTTGTATTTATCTTTAAATAATGCAAAAAAAAATTAGTAACGTAAAATTATTTATTTAATAATTTAAAATAGTGAAAACATATTTTGGATAGCCATTGCAATAGCTATGTGCGAACCAAACATGGTAATGACATATTTCCTGGAATGCTGAAGCTATAGCCATGCGGGAACCAAACATGGTAATGACACATTTCCTGATATCCAATTCCCTGGCATCCTTCTATTCCCTGGAATGATCTATAGCGCGAACCAAACGCCTCCTTAATATATTCATTTATACTAGGTAGTTAGTAATACTACTGCTCTTAATATTACCACATGACCATAGATACTAGTGATCCGGGCCACCATCCACATCGTCTTTTCCACCACAATCGTTTTAAGAGGATGATGCCTGAAGAGTTTGATAAATGGCTTGATGATGTTGATTCAAACAAAGATGGCATGATAAGCCAAAAGGAGCTCTACGCTGCTTTAAAAGTGTTGGGTCTGCACATGAAAACATGGAAATCATGGATATCCATTAAAGCAGTTGATCGTAACCATAATAAAGTAATCAATGGAAGTGTTGAGAGGAAATTGCTTGTTGATTACGCTGCAAAGCACTGGGGTATCATAAGTGCGTGATAATATCTAAGAATATCTGCAAACTTACATGTATGTTTCTTGTCGTTGTGTTTTCCTTTGGTTTACCTCTTATGTTGTGTGATGGTATGTGTTTGTCTCTACTGTCTAGTTAGTATTGTTAGCTTTGATGCATGGAGAAGGTTTAAGAGTAGTTGAGTCCAAGTTGACCTTCTTTTATTTTAGTCAACTAAGTTCAAGAAAGATGTATCATTGTAAAATAACATGTATAATTAGTTATAATAAGGCATCTTTGTTTTTTGTTTTTATTATTATTATTATTATTATGCTTAGCCCTAGCCCTAGCCCTAGCCCAAATTGCAGCTCTGCTACACATAAATACCAACTATCAAATTTGGGCACCGCTATTTACAGCAATCCTTTGAACTCCTATAGTGAATAGGTGAGAGAAACTCTTTATAATTATTATCTCCCCAACTTAATTTCAGGGAATCGCAAAAATTACAAAAAGCCCTTACTAACCATTCTACTTGAAGCCTTGAATCAACTGCTGTAGTGCTGTGCTTAACCGAAGTCCTTTACTCCCTCCCTGTGCGGATATGATTCTACCGGCATATGAGATGCTTATTACCGAGGCTTTTGACAGAACATGTCATGTCACAAAATGAATAGATGCTTTCGAAATAATCAAGTAGCAATCATTTCACTGAACATGATCATCATGCACATACTTTTTACGGTCCTATTTGCCCCAACTCTGACAAAAAAAAAAACAAAGTAATTAGATATTATCTTCCAAGCATGATTGTAGCTATCTTCTACTACATATTTTAAAAAAGTAGGATTTTATTATTTCAATTTAAACACCTAAAGTGCCTCTCTCTTAATTTCTCGGAAATAAATCTGCTGTTATGGTATGTGTACAGAGATTACATCAAACGCAGAGCTAGTGGTGGTCGAAGCCCCTTCTATCACTATTTCAAATCAGTGAATTTATTCTAAAACTTATTAGATGTACTAATAATCTCTATCAATTATTTGTTAATCTCTCAAAATTATGTTTTGAAGCTGAAAATTCTCATATATTAAAATTAAATTGTTATATATTATTTTTTTTAAATGTCACAACATGTGCTTGTACCTTCTATTTTGCTACTTTAAACATGCATAATTGAATAATCAAAGAAAAATAAAAGAGAGAGAAGAGAGTAGGGTGCTGAACTGCCATAAGCCAATAATTGAACAACTCGTTAAGCTGCTGCTTTTGTATATATTATATACCATATTTATTGTCTTTCAAATTAAAAGTGTGACCATTGCTTCAACCAGATTCATCCAAATACAAAATTGATATCCTTATTAATAGACAACACTGTTCTCATCTAAATTCTTTGATATAATTCCTAATAGACTAATAATTGCAATGTAAAAAATAAAAAAAACTGTATATATAAATTTAGCAAGGTCCAAAATCCCAATTTATGTATGTATCTGCAACAATGTGCTATTACTGATCTACTATAAGGTAATCTATTAGCAATTAGCAAAGATGGCCATTATTGTCATACTCTGATTGAGATTGTATCAGTAGTTAATAGGTCCTGAGTATAATATTTCTTTAACACTGACCTGTTCAAGTGGCGGTAATCAAACCGTTACAGGTTTTCTCAATTAATTGGCCGATTATTTCTTATTATGACTGATTATTTTCGATTAATCGCTTGACAGTATCATGTCTGTCCGATAACCGCATACCGTTATTTACAACACTAGTTATGATTGGCTAATAGATATCTACATAAGATAATTAGAAGCTAGTAAATTAGTAATATAATTTTATTTCTTTGATAGAGCAAAGCCTTTTGGTTCAAAATTTGCAATGGTGACCAACTATAATTAATTAATTATATCTCCAAGAAAAAAGAAAAATTAAAAGTGTGATAGCCTGATAGAAACATTGACAGGAAAACAACATCTATAAAATGCCGTGCAGGAATTAATTGCATGATATTGTATGTATTAATTTCTCTTAGTTGAATGACAATCTTCTTTTACTACCTACTACAACACTATATGACTGTCATTAAAAAGTAGTTGGCAATTGGTATTTGGGACAATTGGACATGCATTTTCTAAGATTTTTTGTTCTTTTTGAATTTACATTTTATTTATTTTACAAGTAGGCTGAGTTACTACATACATCTGAAACTTTTTTATTACTGTAATTTTTTTCCCTATAAAATAAATACTTTATTTAATTAATTCTGGTACTTACTATTTTTATATATCTCTCATAAAAAATTAAACATGTGTATTTTCATAAAGAGTCAATATGTTAAACTTAAAATTTGTACCTACCACCTAGGAGCTTTTCCTTTCTGAAACTCATATTTCTGGTCAAACAAAGTGAATTTTTCAACATACAACTTCAACTGAAATTTTCAAATTTCAATTGGTGTATGGAATGGGCCGGTTGACTCAAGAGAGTCCCAACAACCACTAATTCCCCAAAAAAATTGTTATTAAAAATAGTAAGATAGTGTTGGATATTCAAATAGAAAAATAGTTCAAGGAATATATAACCTTTGTTAGTATTATAATCAAGAATTAATGTTTATTTTTTTGTTATTAAAAATGGTAAGACCATGTGTTTGATATTCAGGTAGAAAAATTGTTCAAGGAATAGTAAGTATGACCATGTTTTTATTCTGATTATAAATGTAATTTTTTCTTGCTATTAGAAATAGTAAGTATGACCATGTTTGATATTCAAATACAAAAGTTGTTCAAGAAAATAGAACTTTGTTTATATTCTGATCATGAATCTTTATTTTTCTTGTTATTAGAAATAGTAAGTATGACATTGTTTGATATTCAAATAGAAAAATTGTTCAAGCAATATAACTTGAGCGAGGCTAATGTCAATAAATAGAAATTTTGTTTATATTCTGAATGTTTATTTTTCTTGCTATTAGAACTAGTAAGTATGACAATGTTTGATATTCAAATAGAAAATTTGTTCAAGGAATATATAACTTGAGCGAGGCTAATGTGCTATACATAACGCACTATGGTATGTGCTATGGATTCATATTTTCATTTTAAAATGTAAATAATCGATCTGAAGCGTTCATCATAATCTTTGTATGAAAATTCACTTGGAGGACAAATTTTACATTTTTTAGAATATTTTTATTATTCTTTTAGATAGAAAAAAAATCACTACTTTCAGATAGTCTAGAATCTTTAGATCAAGTGATTTTGTAGCTATTTAAAAAATTATTTAAAAAATCCTAAAAATAATGTAAAATTTGGCATCCAAACACATTTTCATACATAGATCATATTGAGTGGTACAGATTGACGGTTTGAACTTTGAAAATAATGATATGCATCCATAGTTTGAACTTTGAAAAATAGGTCAAGCAATTGATAAATTTGTTCCTATTCTGATCCCCATATTAAAGGAGACTTCTATTTGCAAACATAACATTAATGGTTCTTTTTCATATTATTTTTATATTCTAATGAGATGATAAATCAATTTCTTTGGTTTTGTTTCATCAACCAATCTAGTTAGCTGTATTGTTTGAAAATAGTGGTCTATTTTTCTCCTTCGATTAATTGAAAGCGTGAGAGAAGGAAGATTCAAATTGTAATGCAAAGAGAAAGCAATTCAAAATATATATGTTTGCGCAAGTATAATTCAAATTATTTTTTAAATATATTAGGCTGCAAAAATCATACAATTTGTATTCTAAAATGTAATCCAATCTATCAATATATAGAAGATACACAAAAAACTTGATCTTAAGTAATGTTTTGATCTTCGACAAGATATTCTCAGAGCATCTACATTTCTCTCTGGTATTATTAGAGTTTCTAATCTAAAGTGGCAGTTCTGAATCCAGTTTTAGAAATGCGGAAGAGTTTTTTTTTATTTAGAAACTATGCAAGAACGTTTCTTATTAAAGAAACTATTTATAAACTCTACACTGACCAAATGATTGGCTCAAATTATTTATCTTTTTTAATTTATTGCTGACATGGCTTAATCGAAACTCTAAAATTAATTTCAGGGATATGAGAGTTTAGAAACTTTAGAGATCTTAATTTCTAAAATATAATTAACAGTTATTTAGAAATTCATTTGAGTTGCTAGGATGTTTTTCATTTTATATATAAAGAAATATTTTGAAGAACATGAACAATAAAATGTTTAATTTGAGGGAAAATTAAATGAATCCCTCCCAAATCCATAATGCAATTGACAAAGTCAATTAGAATTGGCATCCACTAGGTAACTAATATTTTATATTTTGAACCCTTCTTTCTTCTGTTGTAGTTTGGCTGTAAATCGGAAGAAAATTCCATAAATTTGACAAAGTAAACCTAATTTTAAAATTTTGGTTGGTGTACGTATCTCATCCAAAGCTATGTTGCATGGATACTGGTACGGCGATACGGCAATTCTCAAAAATCAAGGATACGACACGTTTATTATATAAATTAAATATCAAAATTCTTGATTACTGTAAATATAAAAGCTAATAACTTATAACAAGAAATGTAAAGTGGTTGAGTGGTTAAGGCTTTGCACTAATTAGATCCCGCTAATATGTGTTCACATTCTAAATGAGACACAATATTCAAAGAGCAGTCCCAAACGGGAGACTATACAAGCGAGTTGTTAACGAGCAAACTCAGCTCTGTTCGTGATGTGCTTGTCAGAGGCGAATCTACCTTCAATGAATAGGGTTCATTTTCAAATTTTTTGTATTTATAACTTATTTTTAAAATAATTTAAAGTAAAAATATTATGTATAGTGTAAAATTGGCTCCATTCGTAGTAAAAAAACTTTAGGTTCTTGACCTTTACAGTCTGACTCTGCTCCTAATACTTAGTGGCTCAGCTCGTTAAGAAATGAGACGAGTTCAAGCTCAATCTAGCTAAATTCGGCTGGACTTGATTACATCCTTATCCTAAATAGAACATTATCTCTTGAAAATGAAATTATACCATTATATCATATGTACTCTTATCTGTGTATTATTTGATGTTTTGGAATTGAAGTACCTCATCTCAACAGATTGTGTCAGTTATCTTAAAGCGAGGCTGACAAACAGCATAACATCCACAAATTTTCCACTTTGACATGTGAAAACAATTCTGAGTGCTGGGATAATGTAACCACATGTGGTGGTGCAGTGACTATAATTGGATATTTGGATGTGCAGTGACTATAATTGGATATTTGGATGACACAAGGACAACTGAACAGAACTTGGTAAGGCTAAGCACAATTGCAGCTCCTATTTTTATTTTGTAACATTGATCTTTTTTGGATAATGTTAACAGTACTGAACTGGTTAATTAAATCTCTGCCATCCGTATCCTCTCTCTGCTCCTTGACCAATTCTAGCGAGTCATGATAACAACATGACAAGATTGACTTCTTGTCCTCATTATACCGTCCCTTTTGTTTCTTTAGGTTTTATTTGCTCAACTGAACTCCTATTTTGCTATCATAATTATGCAATTATCATATAGTACACATCTTTAAAAAAAAACACATTAGATTTTGGTCTGTTGGATTCATAATTAGACATATATAGCACTATATATACATATTCCTCACCTACTCATGACTTGTGCAATCCATTGGTTAATTAGTACAAGTTTGTGTTGAATTTGTACTGTCAGATTTGATAAAAAAAATTTATATATTTTTCTATGAATAATCAAGACTAAACATTATAAAGGACCATATCTAACAAGAATCCGTATCCTTTGCATTAACTCAAAAAGAAATCTTTTGAGTTAATGTATCTGGACCGTCCGATAAGCTTTAAGATTCATGCGAATTAAATCCGCACTAATATTAAAGACCTCTACGTTCTAGGCGGAGGTCGGATGGGCTCCGTTTACAATTGGACGGCCAATATATATTAACTCAAAAAATGCTCTTTTGAGTTAATTAATGTAGACGATGTAGACTCATCCAACAACAACAACAACAACCAAATCTTTAGTTCAAACTAAGTTGAAGTAAATTAGAAATGAAATTCAACTGGAGTCACAAAACCAAGATAGATAGTAATAAAATAATAATAATAATAATAATATATAGCAACAACAATAGTAGTTATACTAATAGTAATAATACTAACAATATTATGTCTAACACTACATATCGTAGCTAGGACCGAAGTCGTAAGCCCTACGTTTTTGATCCCGAATCATCAACCATTAAACAATATTTTTTAGATCATGATTATGATACGTGAATCGTCTACTTTCACACATTCATATTCAAAATCAACTCGATCTTTAGATACATTGCATACCTTCAAATCCGTTACCACTTCTTCCACCCAATGTTTTTATGTATTTGTTTCATTTTATTTTGAGAAAACTATTGGGATGAAGCAACTCGATCACACGTGCAAATCCAACTTTTCTAGCCAAATTAAGTTATGGGTGATTGGACGATCCTCATTTGAACAACAAAACTATTAGTATCCATATGAGAGTGAACAGATGCACATATGGGCACAAAGAAAGCGTCACAAAGGATCCGGATTCTGATTTCTAGCGGGTGAAAAGGACAGTCGTGGGGAGCGTGGCTGCCGGCATTTTTATTCATAACCAAAAAAATATATATATATATTATTAATAACCGGTCCACCAAAACAATTTCACCCATGACCAAACCGCCCCACCATTGGGCGGTTTACACCCCCCCCCAGACCGCCCCGCCATCTGGCGGTTTACCCCCCCCCCCCTAAACCGCCCCCCCAACTGGCGGTTTAGTGTAAATTTTTTTTTTTTTAATAATTTTTTTCTTAATTATATAAGATCCCCTCCGAACCCGAAACCCTAGCCACCCCTCTCTCTCTCTCTCTCTCACTCTTGGATGTCAAACAGTGGTCCGATGCGATTTTTAGCCGATTACGATCAACAGTGACCGAGGTATTTTTTTTTTAAATGTTACCTTTTTTTCTAAATGTGAGAAATTTGATAAATAAATAAAAAAACTAATATTGAACGAATAATTCATTTTGTATTATTATTTTATATGTTGTTTGTGTTGTTGCCTTATTTAGGCGAAAACGATGAACAGAGAAATATCAAGTGAATCTTCCGGTAGTGGAAAAAGGAAATCTGAAAGGTCAACGATGAACGGTTCTTGTACTATGAAGAACTGTGTAATACATAGGTCATTGAATGACGATGATGATTTTGAGAAAAGTCTTTACAAAAAACAAAATCCGATTAGTTTTGGGAAAAAGCCTGATACGACTCATATCGGCGATGTGAAAAGAAAAAAAAATGCTGGTAAAACTGTCTCTTCGGCTGCTGCGACTGAACACTCTAACAATCAGTGTGTAATAAGTTAATTGAATCAGTGTGTAAGACTATCAGTGTGTAGTAATTATCAGGATTCGTAGTAATTATCAGGTTTTGTAGTAATTATCAGTTTTTGTAGTGATTATCAGTTTTTATCTAAGGAAAATGGTTCACAACATAAGTTTTTATCTAAGGAAAATGGTTCAATATATTTCCGTGAAGAATATAATTTGTGGTGCGAGTTCAATTTCGTGTTCTCTTTTTTCTTTTATCACTCTCCCTGTTTATTTCCATGTCAGTCGTGCTTTGTATTTGATTTAATTTCGTGCGTGAGTTTTAGACGATGGAGAAGATATAGGAAATGTCAATTCCAATAATTTATGTTCGATCATCAGAAAAGTTGAGGACCAATAATGGTATGTTTGTACCTGTTTATGGTTTTGTAACATAAATTAATTAAATAAGTTAATTAACATACGGAAAATGGTTCACAACATAAGTTAATTAAATAAGTTCATAGCGTAACTGAACAAATAAGTCTGGAATATAAGATAGAAATATAAATACAACATATGCTGAATTAAGTCTTCCTGCGGCTGAACAGACCAAGTCTACTTCTTAGGTTTCTGGAAGTGGATGACGGCGCGACATCAGCAGTTGTAGAGCCCTGACTACTCCCTGATTGGCTTCCCTGGCTGGGTCGCCTGCTTCCAGAAGGTCCGGCATTGGCAACCACCCTAGCATTCTCTCTTTCGTTGGCTTCGTTTACGGCCTCTGCAATGCATTTCATTGAACATTCAGTATCAATATTTAAATTTAGTTTCAAATCAATTTTAAGTTTATCACAGATCATCTACATACCTGCCCTCTGTCTGTCAGTAGTAGAACGGTGAGCCTCATGTCCGACTCGACGACCTTGCATCCTGTCCATATGCATTGTTCGCCGATTGTGTTTCCTCCTCCCCTTTCTGATCCATTTCTTATCGGGAACCACCGTAGGCCCAAGGTAGTATGGCCACTGGTACTGGTTGGGGTAGCTGTGAAATGATGGTGTCCAGGTGTGCAGAAGGAAATCGGTACGGTAATAGTTATCAACAAATACGTCCTCAGAAAAGTTTCGTTCTCGGCAAACCGCCATAACATGAGAACACGGTATGCGAACTAACTGGGGGCCTTGGCACTCGCACGTTACTTGATTGTTATCGCCTAAAATAACTTTGTACTTGCATGCGCGTTGTTGAGTTTCTATAATGCCATTTTGGTTCATGCGCGGTGGAATAATCTCACTTTGAACCTGCACTTCATATTCCGTACCTGTGGTACCATACGGTACAACGCGCATGACAGAACCTTTTTCTCTGTGTTTGCTTAATTTCTCTTCAACTCGATCTGAGAATGTTTGGTCCCTACTCGCTAAGGCAGTGGCTTTAGCATGCCTCTCAACAAACCAAGCATTTAACTTGTAGAATGTGTCCTCCACCAGTGAAACCACGGGTAACATACGGCTCTGTTTGAAGACATTGTTTAATGACTCTGACCCATTAGTGGTCATAATTCCCCATCTCCAACCTCCATCACATGCTTGAAATATCTTCTCATATGCTGACGGCTCGAACGGATCTTTCGGACGTCTCTTGCCTGCCTTCGCTAAATAGGCATTTGCCTCCGGAAATGTCTACAAAAAATAGATAAATAAAAGTTAGTTATACAAGTCGTACAAATGTCTAAAAAAATTATGAAAAAAGAAATGCATACATACTCTTGCAAATTCTCTGAACATTTCTTCCTTCCGTCGTGGTTTTTTTCTTTTACAGCCAATTTTGAACCTGTCAGCAAGCCACTCACCCTCGCCGGTATTCTTGCACAGGTTCTCACAAATGTGTTGCATGCAGAACCTGTGCACAGCCTCTCCGGTATTCGTGTTCCAACCATAGTTGGGGCTATTAAGTACATGTTTAATGCCCAAGTGCTGGTCTGATATTACGCAGATGAACCTATTTCCTACCACCTCGTTTCTCACAAAGGACATGAAAAAACCCCAATTTGGACCATCCTCCTGTTGAACAATGGCAAAGGCTATGGGCAACAACTGGTTTTCAGCATCATATGCACATGCTATAAGCAGAGCCCCACCATACCGGCCGGACATGAAGCATGCATCGATGCTGATCACAGGTCTAAGATATCGAAAGGCTTCAATACATGGACCGAAAGCCCATGCTATGCCCTTGAATTGTACCTCACCGGGTGTATCGGTTGGTACATGCCACTGCTGGAATCTGGTTCCCGGATTTGTACTTGTTATGGCAATAAGTAATGGTGCGAGGAGATTGTACGACCCCTTCCAGGTTCCGAAGCATCTGCAGACTGCGAGTTCCCGACCTCTCCACAATCTATTATAATGTGGAGTTATATATGGGTAGATCTTTCTCACCGCACGAGCAACCTCCTTAATGCTCATCGCAGGCTCTTCCTTAATGTCTTCCATAATTACATCGGCAATAACTGATGCCGTCAGCGCAGTATGGTCTTTCCTTTTTGACGCAGACTTGCAAGTGTGTGGTCCCTTGACATCCTTAATTATCCATGCCTCCCCCTTGCCTTTAGGCGCGGCAGACAACTTCCATTTGCACTTTGTCTCTTTATAAATTGCAACATACCGGGTCCTCTCTCGCTTGGCTACTGTAAACTCCCAGTTACCATTTAAATGGAACTGCTTAACTTTCCTCGACAGTTCTTCTATGTTGGTGTAAAGCTGGCCCGGGCTAATCTCTTCGTTATATACAACGCGTGTCCCAAAATAAGAAATGTCTGCTTCTTCAAAGGAAGTAGTGTCATTGAATGTCCTTACCGGGTGCTTGTCCCTTCGTCCACTGATCGGAAATCTATATTCAATTGGAGGAGGCATAATATTCTCATCATCGCCCTCTGATAATCTGTCTGAATCCCAATCCCCGTCCCAATCATCACCAGTTTCTATTTCCTCCCTCGGTATCTCATCTATACCGTCAATATTAATGTCTACATCATTTTGATCGACTGCAGACTGTCTTCTAGGTTCAGGGGGGTTATAGCTAGGTAATGGATCAGGTACTGATTGATATCCAACCCGACCAACACATGACCGTCTTCTAGTTTCAACCCGGGGTGCAGCACGGCGCTCAGGTACATGCAAATACCTATCTCGTCTCACAGGTTCACGAGGGGGTGAGGTCACATCCTGGTTGTGATCATACCTATAATCAGTGGTATAATTGTCATATCCTGGGTTTTCATTCTCGACATAAGGTCCAGCCCTAGTGTCCAAGTTCTGCTCTGCACAAGGTCCAGCCCCGATGTCGAAATTGTTCTGGGTGGAAGATCCAGCCCCAATGTTAAAGTTGTTCTGGGTAGATGGTCCAGCCCCGGCACCAACTGGTTCAATGGAAACTTTTTTGCAAAATAAGTCCATTATTGGGATTGAAGTGGACTCAAAAAAACCATACACAGCTGTCCATATATCCTGGTCTGCTATAGGATATTTTACATAATAAGGTTTGCCACCTGTCGGTTGGTTGTTAATTCGGGTACTGATTTCTACAGTAAATCGGGCACGGTCCCAACTGGTTTTTTGCAAGATTGCTTCCTTTATTTCATAAATTGAAGTATTGGCATTCAGTTGGAAGTCGTAACTCGCATCTTTCGAGTATTGGCATCCGAACTCCCCTTTCGTGATTTTTTCACCCCAGTACAGTGCAATTAACATTTTTGGTTTATTTCTGAAACAACATATAAATTCGTCTCAAAACAACATTTTTGGTTCAATATAAATTTTTTGTTTATTTCTAAAATTTCTAAAATTTTAAAAAAATTAAATTAAAAAAAAAAATACCTCGGTCACTGTTGATCAAAATCGCCTCAAAATCACATCAAAATCGCATCGGAACACTGTTTGAGAGCAGAATGGATCAATTAGTTTGTATTGGACGAATTATGGTGAGACAGGAGAGAGAAAACGATAAATATAGGAAAAATAGGTAAACCGCCCCTTGGGGGGGCGGGTTGGGTGGGGGGTAAACCGCCCCATTGGGGGGCGGGTTAGGGGGGGGGTAAACCGCCGGTTGGGGGGGCGGTTTAGGGGGGGGGGGGGGGGGGTAAACCGCCAGATGGCGGGGCGGTCTGGGGGGGGTGTAAACCGCCCAATGGTGGGGCGGTTTAGTCATGGGTGAAATTGTTTTGGTGGACCGGTTATTAATAATATATATATTTTTTTTTTGGTTATGAATAAAAATGCCGGGCGTGGCTGCGTGGTGTTGACAACACAACAGCAACACGAGCAAATATGCATGCGTTGTGCTTGTGCGTCGGGAGCAATTTTGAGGCCGGGCCCTGGTTGAAGATTTCCACCATGTGGGCCCAGCCACGTGCCCTTTTTGAATTTATGGGCTTTCTTCCCTTTTTTTGCTTGTGGGGGGCCGTCAACCTTAACCCTTACAAGGTCCAACTTTCTTTTTAATTCCATGTGGGACCATTTCAACCTCAACCCAAAAGTTGATATCTGGTCCGGCTCCACTGTGCCGGCTCTAATGGCTGCTCATTCCTGTGCTGAGTCAATAAGATATATGAGGAATAATGAGTAAAGCCAGGGGTGTGATGTGCTCCCCAACAAGATTTGGTGAGCACAACTCTAAAAATATATCGAATCGACTTCAAACGTTGAAATTCATGAACGATGTATATACATGCAAAATTTTGAAAGTTTCGAGTTTATTTGCTACAAGGTCAAGCAGTCAAAGAAATGATAAAATTTGAATATATAAAACGACTTATAAATTAACTTATAAAAAGTTCATTTCTTTGATTTCTTTGATTAACTTATAAATTAACTTATAAATTAACTTTCAAAATTATTATTTCTTTGACCGCTTGACCTTATAGCAAATAAACTCGAAACTTTCAAAATTTTGCATGTATATGCATCGTTCTTGAATTTCAACGGTTTGGATTCAACGTTTGAAGTCGTTTCGATATATTTTTAGAGTTGTGCTCACCAAATCCTCTTGGCGAGCACATCATACCCTTGCTTTACTCATAAATAATATATGCGATCAATACATCATAAGATATAAATAATTTGTAAGAGCAATAGATTAAAATGTCCAATTGATTTTGTACCCCAATTATGTCCCATGTTGTTATTTCTGTTTTTAAAATCTAAACATTTGATATGAATCGCTCAATATGATTTCTATATTTAAATGTGCTTGGAGACCAATTTTATATATTTTGAAAATTGTTTACAATTTTTTTGGATAGGTACAATTATTTTTTTATTAGAAGATTTTGGACCATCCAAAAATAATAATTTTTTACCTACCTAAAAATTCAGTAAACAAATTATAAAAATTGATTTCCAAGCACTTTATAACATGGAGATCATGTTGAGCAGTTCGCATCATCTGCTTTTGCTTTGAAAAATAGATATAAAGATGTAAGGGTGTAATTAGAGCACAAAACCAGTAAGTATTTTAACCATAGCTACTCGGGATCTATATATCATAAGATACTAGTATCATGCCCGTGCATTGCAACGGAATATATTATAAGAGAAAAAAAAATCTCATACAAAATGACATATTTTCATGAAAAATATATTAATAAAAAATAATTATTCAACAATAAAAGAATAGGCCAACATATTCTCATACAAATAAAAGATGCAAGAGATGTATGTAGATATCTAAAGAGGAGAAACAAGGAAACAGAGAAAAAAAATCGCTAAAAGCCAGATAACTTGTTATCAAATATCCTGATTTGTATAGAAACAAAATTGATAATATTTCTAGATTTTTCGCGGCAATAGCTATAGAAACATAGAAGAGAAATAAGGAATGAAAGAAATAAGAAAACATAATTATATTGCTAAATTGGAGAGAAAGAAATAAGGAATGAATGAAATAAGGAAACATATTATATTGCTAAATTTCATAGTTTATTTAATTTTAATTGTAATGCATCGTGTGACGATACATGTGGCGAGTATATTTTTAGTTAAATTTAGATTTCTACACATTATTCAGATGCATTTAATAAAAAAAGACAGATTATGTAATTGAATGGCTGAGATTAAATCTGAAATTTTCATTTTTAATCATAGTTGTTGGCAGATCGAACACCCAACGTGCTTAATAATGGAATGGAGATAAATAATTTGTAAGAGCAATAATAGATTCAAATACAAATGTTTCTATGAGAAAATTTGATAAATGCTCCTTAAACCATTAAAAAAATGATTATCCGTGCAATTCATTAAATTTTAATTTGGGAAAGACGTTAAATTTTTTAATGTATTAATTTAAACTTTCAGTTTTATATTTTGCGTCAGGTCTTTCAGTTGTCACCTCAGTTTCTAGGACATTGTTTTTCCCAGACTGTTAACAAACTGTTGTGAAATAGAAGTTGCAATTGTAAGTTTGTAACATCATCAATTGTACAATGCTCTCAAGTATGAAAACATAGTTTAGTTAGCTCCCCTAAAGTTTGTAAATTAATTATATTTTATCTTGTGTAGGAATTTATTTAATGGCCTCTTTGAATAATATCATTTCTACATACGGATGTAATAAATATGGAGTCAATTAATCTCTATTTATTTTTAAAATTCCATAATATTGTTATATATTTTAGAGAAAAATACAGAAAAATGCTACGAATATTGTAAATTGACTCTCCCTTTTATTGTGAAACTAACTCAGCCCATAAACCGGAAGTTTGCCTCTGCTCCTGGTTATGTTACTATTTATTTATAGTGAACAATTAGAGAAGAAAATGAAAAAATCATTCATTTTTTTATGGTGCAAAAAATTTAGGGGAAAACTCTTATTTGTAAATAAGGCAAATTCCGAGGACCAGAATGAAAACTCCTTGTGCCGGGTCATATTTGTCATATAAGTTGGCAAAGGTCAGTAAGAAACAAAAATGCTACTTTTACATGTCTTCTTTTATGGGCTTTTTATTTGTGGAGAGTAATGTGCTATTGGGGTTACATGGTACAAAGTTTGTGCACTAGGAATTAGACTAGATTAAATGAACCAACTTTTTACTATGGCCGTACATTATTGCTTTTTTTTCTACTATGTATAGAAAATATTAATTTGCATTATAATATTTATGAGTAAATTACAGATATGGCCCTTGAACATGTCATATTTTTTATTTGGTCCACAATATTTGTTCAACTTCATATGAAATTATTAATTATTAATTTATACCAAGACAAAATTATGTTACAAAATTAGATGATGAGTTTATATGTTGCCATGGATGCTGATGTCAAAGTTTATATTGCTAATAAGTAAGCTGCGTAATAGCTAGTTATAGTTGTTTTTTAGTTATACTACGATGACGCGATAATCGCTATTTAGAACATTTATGATAAGTAATAACTAATGTGGAAATGATGACGTTAACGCTCACGTTGTTATTAATAATCATGCATTAGTGTTTACTAGTATCGTACCCGTGCGTTGCAATGGAAATATATTATAAAATGAAGAAGATCAAGAGTTTGATTTACAATTTGAATTTCAAACTTTAATGCAAGTAAAGAGATTTGATAAAAAAAATAAAAATAAGGACAAATAACTTGTAGAAATATATACATCCCACAGGCAAAAGCCAAAAGGACAAAAAATATTAGTGAAAGTGCATTCGTATTAATAAATTAGTTGTTTTATTTTGTGACACTAATTATAGTTAATGTTACTAAAACCCTCCTCAATATATGTTCTTCATATAATTAACAACTGAAATTAAGAACGAACCTGAACATACTAATAAAAAATATTTTATCTTATCAAAATTGAAGAAGTAAAATTGTAAAAAGATTCACTATAACTTAAATTGAGTAATGTGTTAAATTTGGAGATATCAAATAATTTGATAAGATATCAAATATTGATAAAATATTTTTAAAAGATGTCAGTATTTGATATTTTTTAAAAATAAATTGATCATCCATCATGATTCTTAAATAAGAAAATAAGGAACGAGAGATAGCTGGAGAGGAGAAATAAGGAAATGAATAAATTGATTTCCTCTCCAATTTTGTTCTCTATTCAATTTGAAATGTGGCATTATGTGTGGCGAGCATGTTTCTAACTAAATTTAAACTTCTATATATAAAAAATATATTTAATCAAAAGAATATAAATTGTTTGATTGGAGGACTGATTAATTATTAAATCTAAAATTTCATCTTTCAATTATCACCGTTAACGGATCAGGACATCTACATGCATAATATAAGAATGGGGATAGCCATTAGCATCCAAAACTCCATACCATCACCTCAGTATGCTAAGTTGCTAACATTATTATGATGTTGATATTCTTCTATTTTTAAGCAAAGGTTGGTATAATTATATAGCATTAAGGACCAACATGAAACCTTTAGAAATTCAAGGACAAAAAATAGAGATAGGTTAAGGTATATTTCTATGTTCTCCCAATACTTTTTTAGAAACCTAACTTGATACATTTTCTAAATAACCCCATAATATTATCAATCATATTTCTGGAATAAGAGAAGGCTTGTACATTTTGCATATTTAGTACCAATGAAGTGTGTTATGCCAAATGATATATTTTGTTAATAAAATTCTTTACAGAGTAGGGTCAAAAATATATTATTGGTTTTGTGTCTCAAACATACTCCACATCTCTATATTTATTTTCAAAGTTCAAATAGTCTATCCAAACCGCTTAACATGATATGTATATTAAAATATACTTAGAGACCAAATTTTATATTTTTTTAGAATTTTTTTACTATTTTTTTTTAGATAGGTACAAAAATCACTGCTTCTGATAGTCCAAAAGCAGTGATTTTGTAGCTATATAATTTTTTTAAAAGAAAATTCAAAAAATATAAAATTTGATCTCTAAGCACATTTTAATATGAAGGTCATGTTGAGCGGTTCAGATGAATTATTTGAACTTTGAGAATAAAAGTAAAAATGTCGGATATAATTAGAGCATAAAATCAGTGTTCTAAATAGCGCGCTATAGCGTTCTTGGACCCTAAACGCTAAGCTATGGCATCATAATGCGCTATTAGAGCTACGGACGCTATAGCGGTAATAGCGGTCCGCTATAGCGCATAGCGTGTAGCGCAAATAGCGCGCACTATACAACATGAGTTATCATATATTTTCAATTTATATGGGCTTCAAATAAAGGCCCAGATTGGATTTTAACCGTGATTTTTTTTTTTTTGCAATTGACATACTAAGCTTTATATTAAACTATTAATTATTAAATGAGAGATCCATCAAACGAAGTCAAATAAGGAAGCTACAGCGCGCTATGCAACATGAGTTTTTTTTTTTTTTCTTTTCAATTTATATGGACTTTAAATAAAGGCTCAGATTGAATATATTAAGATATTTCTTGAAATAACAAAATGATACTTACTATATGGTAGTTTGAATATTTTGAATAGATTAAGATAGTTAATTATGCCATGATGTCTATGTTATTTTGAAATTTAAATAGAAAAAAACATAGATTATGTCATGATGCTGAATATATTTTGAATAGAAAAAGATCGATAGTTTATGATATTAGTATTACTATGGATATTTTGAGTCGCAATTTAGATTTTGTATTGGTTCAATATGAATATTATAATTTTTTAATCAATTTGATGTTATTTATTGTTCCGTGAGACTTAGATAATGTTGATATTTAGTACAAATATATGATATAATTTTTATAAAAATAAAAAAGCACTATGTAGTATAGTTTTCGCTATAGCTTTTTTTGTAGGCCTCCCGCTATGACACGATAAATGCTATTTAGAACCTTGCATAAAATCAATGATGCATTTTAAACCTATATAATGTTTATATAATTCATATGCGGTATTTTTCTCATCTATGTTATTATATATATTTATTTATTTATTTTTGAAATAAAATAACACTAATTATTGTTTCAACTTACATATTATATAAAGCAAAGGCTTCTTCATGAATAAAAGTAGATTATGAATAAAATTAATTTTTAATAAGTATGAGTATGAAAATGCTTCCACTCTATTTATCCGTATCGTATCTATTGACACTTCTAATTGAGACATGTTTCGAAAGGGTCATCTTAAATTTTTAATAAGTCTTATTAATTGTACTGTTTAAACCCAGCGCTAAACCTAAAGTTCGATGCATCTTGGAAAGCTAAATCATGTGAAGCTTTGACAAACCACACACACGTACACATCCCCAGAATCTGCTATCCATTCACTCATCATTAGTTATTAATTATTTAATTAAGCACTGAGAAGTAATTTTTAGTTTACATGTGTGGTGAATTTCAATAGTCAAAGTGCCAACATAGATACTAATTATAACTCTAATGATGCTGACATTTTAAGAAATACTTGAAAGTTAAAACAAGTGTACCGCCAACTGGCCTTTTATCAGAAAAAAAAAGAGCTAAACAAGTTTTGTAAATAACAGTATGCGGTTGTCGGACAAACAAGGTACCGCCAAACGATTAATCGGGAATAATCAGCCGATTTGTCAAGAAATTTTGTGATGATTTAGTCACCGCCAACGATCAATCGGCCAATTAATCAACCTATACAACGCGAGCCGATTTTTTTATTTATATCCAAAAAATAAATAAAATTTAAAAAAATAACCGAACCGCGGGTCAAATTCGAAAAGTACCCAAACCGGTTAACCGTTAACCGGATCCGGACCAAATTTCCGGTTAACGGTTAACCGGATTATTTCAAAATGTCCGGTTAACCGTTAACCGGAAATTTGGTCCGGATCCGGTTAACAGTTAACCGGAAAGTTATTTTTTTATTTTTATTTTTTTTTAAGTCCGGTTAATGGTTAACCGGATTTGGCTTCTTCTTCTTTTCTTTTTTTTTTTTGAAAACAGAATTTGTTTTATTTTTTTTGTATTAAAATATTAGAAATGCTGAATATATTTCTTTGAAAATAGATCGAATACAGTATAATTTAATTTATTAGAAACAGTGCAACAAATAACCCGGATCAATATTTTTCAGATCGGATTTTTCGCGGCTGTAAAAAAAATTAATATATTTCTTTATGTGTTATTGGAAAAAAATAAAAATGCCTAGATTCTGAGTTATTGATCACGATTCAAAAGTCACTTCTATGTAATTCATAAAATATTGTGATCTTTCTAGTACATTTAATTTATTAAAAGTTGTATCTATTTTGTGAATTCTTTTTTAATAACAACCATTAAATAAATTAAAGTTTTTGTTTTTTTTTCAAAAATAGATACCACTTTTAATAAATTAAATGTACTAGAAAGATCACAATATTTTTTGGATTACATAGAAATGACTTTTGAATCGGGATCAATAACTCAGAATCTAAGCATTTTTATTTTTTTCCAATAACACATAAAGAAATATATTAATTTTTTTTACAGCCCCGAAAAATCCGATCTGAAAAATATAACATACCCGATATATATGGTTCATTCAAAGATGCTGTTTAGAGCTTATATTGTGGTTTGGTGCATGTTGATCTGTCCTTCTTTGTAGATGGACTTGAAGGTTCAATAACCCAAGAACGCGATTTTAAGGGGTTATTGAACCTTTCAATTCATCCACATATTCATACACATGAAAGATTTAGATCAAATATTTAGTAGATCATTTCAATAACCACAAAGGTTAAGGTTTGAGTTCAAATCTGCGAGTAGTACTCCCTCTCACGATTAACAATTGGGTGGAGATTTAGGTTATCAATTATTTCGGATCGCAAATCTAGCTACTAGATGAGCTACTGTTTTTGGAGCTCATATATGAAGATGAGCGGTCCGATATAATTGACGACCTACATCTCGAATTCCCATGTGAATTGTTTCATTTCTCCAATTAATGTATATCTCCTTCTCATGGTTATCTAAATTATAACAGAACGGTAATGCTTGTTAATTAATGATATGCAGTGACTGATATGGACAAGTTTAACGTGATATTGGAGGAAAAAACCCGAGGAGGCTGTATCAGGGAAAGGTAATAAGTCCAATCATTTGTATTATGTTTGAATTTTACAAAAAAAATTCATTGTTACTTTTTCATTATACATATTCACTTGTTTTTTGTTCCAATTTCTTTTTTGAAACCCTGATAGTGGCTATAGGTTAACTTTTGTTCCAATTTCAGGTGAAGCTCCTGCTACTAGTAATGAAGGAGATCATTCTGAGTACGGAACACCTGCTGGATCACAAGAGGAGGCTCAGCGATCTATTTCCTATTTGATGACTCTATTGGTGGCTCCTGTACTAAACGGGTTTCAAGAAGCACAAAGGTAGGTTGGGGGGGTGGTGGGGGTGATGAAGAGACTGAGCTGCACCACAACAAAAAAATCAAGTTGACGACAGGTGCATTTTCCTTCGCCACAACTTTAGCTATTACTTGTAACGTTTCATTTTAGTAAATTATGTTAGATAGGAATAGTTTTATGGTATGTTAATTAGATGTATATTTGTATTCTGTAGAGGAGAAAGCACGAGAGGAGCAACCACAAGAGGCAGATGAGGTACGAGAGGAGCAAGCACAAGAGGTGGAGATCAAGGTGGAGAAGGCACAAGATGAGCAGGCGAAAGAGGTGCGAGAGGAGCAAGCACAAGATGTGGAGATCAAGGTGGAGAAGGTGGCGGTGGCACAAGAGGCTCAAGAGGAGCAAGCACAAGAGCTGGAGAAGGCACAAGAGGAGCAAGCTTAATTACTAGCATGGTACGACCTTATGAGTAATACATAATCCAACATTGCAGCACATGAGGGCAAGGATTATTCTCCTTCTGATGATGATTAATTAATCTCTGTTTAGCTAGGTAAAGCAACCCTGTTTTGGATTTTGTTATTAGTACGTGATGATGATTAATATGTGTCTATTTAGGAACAGCCAATCCCATTTTGGATTTTGTTTTAAGTGATATCTAGCTAGGGGGTCCTTAATTTTGTAACTACTCTTGTATGAGTTGAACACAACTTGCATGTATTAATTATATATATGATACAATTGGTTGTTTATGTTTATATTAATTTTCTATTCATATTAGCTTGCATGGTTTTATATTATTTGTTGATTTGTTGATTGGTACTTACTATTGCGTGTTTTTAATATAAATGGATATATATATATATATACGTACGGGGGCTCACCCTAATAAAAGCATAATTAAAAAAAAATTATTCTCATAAATTACCAACGGCTCAAAATTGGTTAGTAACAGATGGCGTAAGTGACATTTGCCATCGGTTCGAACAACCGCGCGCACGAGATGGCATTAGATCCTTAACGGCGTCAAATATCAAACACCGTATGTAGGATCGCCATCGGTTCATTACAAAGTAGATCCGATGGTGTTCTACATTAAACGGCTTATTTAACGACCGGAAAACTATTACTCCCATCGGTCCCTAATTTTTCAACAGATGGCGTTGGTGCTTAACGCCATCAGTTTCCACCGATGGCCTATGTCTGTGGATTTCCTATCGAGGCGATATGCATCGGATCGGACCCCGATGGCGGAACGCGATTCTAACCGATATAAAAGGGTTTTTTGGTAGTAGTGATTTGTTGTTTCATCACATAGTGTTTAAAAAAATTACAATTATATTATGTTCAAAAAGTTTGTTTGTAAGGTATGCTTATTACTAAATGTTAGAGGGAAGACGGGAAGAGGTATGCTTATTGCTAAATTTTAGAGTGCAGACGGGAAGAGGTATGCTTATTACTAAATGTTAGAGGGAAGCTCTTTGATCAAGACATTCCTCGACTTTCTCATTCATGATCAAGTTGAATACGATTGCTTAAGTGTATGATATAAATTATTAACTACATATGCTTTGTAATGCTAGAATATATTAATTGCTTAATCCTAGCTTTTCGCTCCAAAAGTGGTGTCTTGTATTGTGAATGTTTTGAGTGCTCTTTTAATGGGAGTAAGGCCATTGTTTGATTTCTTAAAGCATCACTTTATTTAGAACTAGCTTGCTTCTTTGATAGAGTCATGGGCTTATTTTATTTAGAAAATGTTCTGAGTGTTTTTAACTCAACAGCTTTTCATTTTTGATATTAATTATTGTATTGTTTTAATTTTTGAACTTTGATGTATAACTAAAAAAAATTAATATTATAAATATATTGTCAAAATTTTATAGCTTCTTTGGGATTTCTTCCATATCATTTTTTTGGATGGCCTAAATATATGAATTTTGTTGGATTAATGCTAACTTATCAATGTTTTTATTTGTTGCATCTTATAAGTTTAATAAAAATTCACGCAAATTTTTTTTTAAATATAATTCTTGACTTTTCTATTTTAAACAAGGACTATGTACAATCGTTAGAAAGACTATTAAAAAATATAATGGTTGAAGTGTTAAGCAAACACCGTTATTGGGCCCCCAAATTTGGCCCATGATATCCACATTTATCATTTATGTAGAGTTATTGCTTGCGGAGCTCTTCTCATGATAATTGTGAAGGTAAAACAATAAACCCAGTAAATTTTAAATATACAAAAAAATATTTGGATTGACACCTAAAAATAATACCATATATGATATACAACAATACCATATATGATCAACGAATACGGAAACCATATTATTATTCTAAATAAGAAAAAATAATAACATTATTCAGCGAGATTACAAAAAAGCCACAACTATAATCTCTTAACCTCACTAAACATTTCTACTCAGTATAATAAGAAAAAACATGATAGAAACAAAATCTTAATATCTAGTGAACTCTTTAACCCTGCATTATTTTATATTTCTTCCGGAAAGAAACCTCCTTTCCATCATATGACACAGCATGAAGTATATTTATCACAACAACTAAAGCATAATTGATTCTTATCAAGATTATATATATATAAAAAATCAATTCACTACGATGGATTGAGAAGCTGTAGTAAATTGTATAAGCCAAAACAAAACAGAAAAACAACATTAATTGCAATGTGCACAAAAAAACATGATGAAAATCATGTCGAATAAATCTTGTCATGTGCCAATAAACTAAAACTATGCAGCCAAATGATATAACAGGGTGAATCAATAATACTGGATTTTTGTAAATATTACTTATCAGCTCAGTGAAAAATGGTACCACCATTAAAAGGACTGCCATCAGAAGCAAACCACAGCGACTCTCAGTTAATTTTGAAGGGTCAATTTGTAGTTCCGTAGCATTGTCTAACATAATAGGATCCATTCTGAAAGAACAAGGCAGTAATTGTTTAGATGTTGTGTTTACATTGTGAAAAAATGTTCAATGCTTTATCAGAATATAGTTTTCAGTTTTCACGGCATAAGAACAAATGCATAATAGATAATAAAGCAAATACAATATCTTTTGTTCTTCCAGTCCGAGTAATTTTTATTAACAAATTAAAAGTTGCATTTAACCCTTGTCAAGAAAAAGCTCAAGATGTTAATGGAAGAAAAATTTACTCATTTAAATTACCTGATATTTGAATCAAAAGTCTCCCCGCTTCCCATCATCTTCTCCATGTTATCAGAAAGGAAAAGTAACAAATTAAATTATTATTTTTTCACTTGATTCGAATTTATAGAAAAACTTTTCCTCAATTAATTAGTCTCCTTTTAGTTATTTTTGGTGCAATATTTAGTCGGTGCAATATTAGAAAAACACAACCACGGTATTCACCAATATATCATCCCCACTTTTCTGAAAATCACTATAATTAGAGTAATAAATAACTCTCCATTCTTAATTAGGTTTCACGTTAAAATTGAATAGTCTTAGAAAAATAAATACTAGTTAATCGTCATGATTAGGTTTAATTACTATATATACAAAAAGCTCAATTAGTAACGACTCATTACACCCCAATTATAGTTATTTTCAGACAAGTGGAGATGCCGATTTTTTTATTAATAGAAAAAAAATTAAATAAATATCGTGATTAGGGAATGGTTCTGAAATTTTGCGAAAAGGGGGAAAACCGTGATTTTGGATAACGGCCGAAGGACGCCAGCCAAAATCGCGGCCCGATTAGCAGAAACCAATTAGCAGAGCGGAACCTAAGCTTGGGCCGTTGATCCGGATCACGGCCAGAGGCCCGTTATTTTAGACAACGGCCAGCATGGACCGTTATTTTAGACAACGGCCAGCATGGACCGTTATTTTAGACAACGGCCAGAGGCCCGTTATTTTAGAAAGCGGCCAGAGAAAAGGAGGCCGTCAGTTTATACAACGGCCTGTCGGTGATTTTCAAGGGCTGTCCAGTGTCGGCACAAACAAACAAGCGCAGGCCCATCCGTCCGTTATGTTAAAAAACGTCCAGACATTCAATTTATAAACCAGCAACCTGCGTAGATATCACACAAAAAAATGTCACAGTTGCTCACACATCTTCTCCAAAAAAATATCACAGTTGCTGCGTAAATATCACACATTTTTCTCTACTAAAAAAATATCACACATCTACTCCAAAAAATATCCTCCGTAAAAGGTAAATCTTCAATTAAATCTTGCTGTACCATTTATTATAGAAAGTGCTGTGGAGTTTTGCATCGTAAAATATATATATTAGATGTTGGTTTCATCGGCTCCCGCATCATTAGTTTAGTTCCAAATTTTTATATGTCATTTCTTTCCATCACTCTCTGAGGTTCTTGAATCGTGAATTATAGTTTCAATTTATGTGAGTTATGTCATATTTTTTTATGTTAACAATTATTGTTATTTTTATTAATCTAGGTTCGAATTTTTTTTTCTCATCCTCGAGGAAAAGAAAGTAAATTTTTTATGTTGCAAGCATCCTTCTTAAATATTTGTAAGGCATATATCAATTAATACTCTTAATTAGAAATGTAATTATTTTTATTTGTTAGAGATCAGAGATATATCAAACTCTTTAAAAATAAAGATACTTCGGCTTGAGATATGTTCCCATTTAAATTGATCTCTATAAAACTTCTCTACATGTTTGTGAAATTATTAAATATGATTGTTGTATTTTTATTTTGTAATATTTATTGGTACAAAATTGGAATCAACATTTGATTTGGACATCAAATGTGGATAAAAATTACAAAGGTGCAATTAAAAAAAAACAAATTATATATTAGTGTAATATTTATCTAATTTACTTATTATTGTGTAGGCTGATCCATTCAAAAAATCAATCATGCTAATGTTGAGGGTTTATTTCGGCGGTGAAATACAACACGATAGAAAAGGAGCGAAGTACAGCATTCGTTCTCGATTCTCGTTGATGGCAACCGGTGAAACAGGCTGGCATGATGTAGAAGGTGAAATTTGTTGTCAGCTTAGATATCATGAGAGTGAGTATAATTTAAAAATATTTGCACAGATTAATGTTGGCACAACAACTCACCGTTATTATGAGATAATCGAAATCGTGTGCGAACAGACTTGGAGAGATATTTATAACCAAAGTATGCTTGCTGGAACTCAGTATTGTTATGTCGATCTATACGTTGAGTTAGTTCCAATTGTCGGTTCAATGCAACCGCAGTTGTCCATTGATAGTGTGGTACCAGAGACACAACTAGAATGTGTATATACTGAATACGGTGTTTCACAAGCCGGTCCTAGTATCTTCGAACCCTATCAGACACAACCAGAATCGGTACATATGCAATACAGTGATTCACAAGCGGGTCCTAGTCAGCGGCAACCATATCAGACCCAACAAATACCGAGGCGAGACCTTTATCTTCATCCTTATCCTGATGTAAATGAGTTGTCACAGCCTACTCAGGCAGATATGGGTTGGACAGAATACAATAATCCGACCAGTCCATGGCTTGATCCGCCGAGGGCAGGTGATCCTAATTATGAAGCTGACGACGTGCCGCAAAGTGATGATGAAGACGACGCAGACTCATGTGAGGATGATGCTGATTGGGATAATGAGCTTGATGCAGAAGGGGATGTCCCGGCTGATACCCCGATCCCACCGCGGGAAACACGTGCTAGAGGGTTGACTCACCCAGTGGCAAGTTTCAATGACACCTCGGCATTCCAGGAAGCAGATGTCAGCTTCTTTGGTACAACCAAATATTTCCATGATCCACTTGCTGTAGGTCAAGAGTACTCTTCAAAAGATGCTCTCCAATTCGAAATAAATGATTATCACATCGGCGAGAATATAGAAATAGTAACTACCACTAGCAAAAAAAAGAGCTTGATAGTCAATTGCAAGGACACTAGGTGTAAATGGCGTTTGTATGCTACATCCGGATTCTTTTCATCTAAGTGGGAGATTAGAACAGTCTCAGGACCACATACTTGTCATGTCGATTCTCAGCGTACAGATCATTCAAATTTAACTGCAAAAATGATTGCTGCCGCTATAAAAGAAGATATTAAGGAAGATGTTACAAAAAGTATTAAATCCATCAAAGGCATAGTTCGTAAAGCATACAAAGGAATTACCCCGTCATATAACAAGTTGTGGCGTGGCCGAGAGCTGGCAATCGCACAAATATTCGGTACTTGGGAAGGCTCATACAACCTACTCACCCCACTGTTGAAAGCAATTAAAAGATCTAATCCCGGAACTAAATATGGAGTTGCACACGAACCCATAGGACGAGACGGGAAAAGGCTGTTTAAGGCAGCTGCGTGGGCTTTCGGTCCGTGCATTGCTGCAGTGCCCCATCTCAGGCCAATCATTAGTATCGATGCGTGTTTCCTGTCTGGTAGGTATCGAGGGAGACTGTTGATGGCGTGCGGTTATGATGCTGAGAACCAGTTGCTTCCTCTGGCCTTTGCATTAGTAGATGAAGAGAGATTCGAGACATGGGGATGGTTCATGAGGTGGTTTAGACAGGAGGTTGTAGGTAATAGATTCATGTGCGTTGTTTCCAACCGGCACATGGCGATTAAGAAAGTATTCACCTACAGTATCGGTGGATGGTATGAGGAGGGCGGCGAGTGCGTTCACAGGTTGTGTTCACAGCACGTGGCCGAGAATTTGATGCGAAATGTACACAACAAAAAAATTTGCAAAATATTTAAAATACTTGTGAAAAAAAAGAAGCCACGGAGGTTTCAAGAGTTCTTTGAACTATTGCAAAAGAGAAGTTCAAATGCAGTTAAATACTTAGAAAATGTTGCCAAATACAAAGATACCAATACGAATGAAATCCCTAAACCATGGAAGTTGTATCAACACATGGACGGCGGTGCACGTTGGGGAGTTATGACTACCAATGGTTCTGAATCGTTGAACAATGTATTTAGATATAGCCGAAGACTACCAATCGTTGCACTCGTGGACGACACATTTTACAAGTGCGTTCATTGGTTTACGGAGAGACGGGAGAAAGCAATGGCTCGCATAGCAAATCGAGAAATGTGGTCTGCGCGAGTTGAAGCGTTATTGACAAAAAGAACCAAGAAATGCTTACCAATGCGTTCAATACCACTCGGTTTACACGGTGAACATGAGGTCAGGGTCTTTGATGAGAGCGTCTTGTACAAATACCATGACGGAAATTTTAGTTACAAAAGAGAAACCTTCAAGTATCAGGTCATTATAAGTAATGAAAACCAAGCTCAATGTACATGTCTTAAGCCACAACTTACAGGTATACTGTGTGCTCATGTACTTGCCGTTTGTCGGGAACGGAAATACAATCGCGATTTATTTGTGCATCATTTGTACTCAGCGGCCGAACTTGCTGAAACTTGGAGTGGGGAATTCCACAGCTTTGGCAACCAATGCGAATGGCCACGTTACGACGGTCCAACTATTATTCCGGACCATAACAGAATAAAAAAAGGTCGGAGAAGGCACAACCGGACAGTCATGATAATGGACGAAATGGAAGGAAGGACCATGGGACACCAAGCTAGACGTTCTACGTCCGATAGACGTGCAACATAAACCGACAAGTCATAAACTAACAAGTCATAAACTAACAAGTCATGTATAGTTCATGTTGGACCTCCTCATTTCTTCTTTCTATCACTGTTACATATTTAAAAAAAAAAACAAGTCATAAGACGATTAGGTCCAAATTATTATTCGAAAAAAGATGAAATAATCTAACTTAAAGTAAAACAGTAGAATAAAATAATGTAGAAAAATACTTACGAGAAAGTGAATCGATCTGGCTTTTTTGTGGGTCTCGAAGAACGTCTTTGATACACAATCGGGGTTCTTTCCTCCTCATTCGCTACGTGTGGTCCTTCTTGGGGGGGTGCTACGTGTTGCGCCTCTTCAGGGAAGGGTTGGTGTTGCACCTCTTGGGGGGGGTATGTGTTGCGCAAGCCCACTATACCAGTACTGGTACCAAGTCAGAGAAGGAAAATAAACCGATATATGATCAAATCCTTCAATCCATGCTTAAACCTCATGTCATACACTTGCCCATACCTGAACAAGACCTTCTAAGTCTCAGGAGATGATCTAAGCAAGGCCCATGTTTAATTGATGTTGTACCAGTACTGTACCGGTACTAAACCGAGTGCCCTTGAACTCAAACCATGCTCCAACCCTGAAATCAATTCAAACCAATGACTATTCAAGCTTATATACCTCTGTACGATGCCCATTGATAAATCAATTGAAGAAGAATCACAATCAGATCGAAGGAATCGGAGAAAACCTCAATCGGTACTGATATTCTTCTGTTCTTGCTGGAACCATCGTCTCCGACGATCCCTGACCGCCGACGACGTGTCAGAACAGTTCCTGGCGTCAAGACGATTCTAATGGCACAAGCCTCGAAGCATGCCGTGACCGGAGATGGCCGGAGCACCGAAACCCTCATTGGGAACGGAGATGTCCAGTGCATCAAATCTCATCAGACCTGCACGATTCTTGAAGCAACCGCATCCCTCGGATGAAGGCACTAAATGCCTCATTTGAATAAGCACGGATCTTGACAAATGATCAGATGGCCGAGATCTGTTGTCTTTGATTTAAACCGACACCTGTTAAGCAGGCCCCGAATGTCAGGGCCCAATTCAAATGCCTCTGCACGAATCCTGATGAAATCCAAGAGAAAGCACCAAATGCCTCATTTGAATAAGCACGGATCTTGACAAATGATCAGATGGCCGAGATCTGTTGTCTTTGATTTAAACCGACACTTGTTAAGCGGGCCCCGAATGTCAGGGCCCAATTCAAATGCCTCTGCACGAATCCTGATGAAATCCAAGAACCCAAAGCCCAAGATCAATAATATAACTACACATCTCAAAGCCCAAGAACACATCTCAAAGCCCAGATATAAATACTAAGGCCCAGATGAATTATGCACACATCTTAGAGCACACATCTCTTGATCCCTCTCTTTTTCTTCTTTTCTGTCAAGCACAGCAAGCACAGCACACACACACACATGCATTATAAAATATAAAAATCAAGATTTAAAAGTGACAATCTCATGTAATTAGAGTATAATAAGAAATAATTAGGGAAGTTGATGTTTAACTACATCCTTTCATTGATTAGTATCTTGTTATACAAGCTTTTGCATGAGATTCTAATAAAATGTAAATATGAACTTTGATCTGGACCTATGTGTGAAGGCAGAGGAGAAAGGTGCTAGGAATTGATGTTTAGTTACATCTTCCTATGCACCTTGTCTTCCTTTGTTCTTCTTCTCAAATATGTTGATCTTTAAGGACTTGAGTGCATAAAAGCAAAGACTGAGAGCAAAGGACATAGAACTATGAATGTTCAGTGATTAGATGATTGATGAATGCCTTGATACATGAAAATATGCAGAACTCAAGGACTTTCATGCATATTTTACACCACTGGTACATAGAACCTCATGCTACAGTGCTAGATATGTATATACCTTGATTAAACCTGATCCTAGGCATGCTTATAAGCTAATGAGGCCAAGCCACTGCCTGTACCAGCCCCAAGTTCAAAGGAATAGCAATAAAAGCTATACTGGTACTGTATATGCCCATATATGACATGCTGGCACAGATCAGTCAGTACAGATTGATCTGTCACTCAAATCAAAAATCTAAAAACACAGATAGGTAGAGGGTTCCAAAACAACCAGTCTAGCCTCAAACTTTGCATTTTTCTGATTTTTCTACCATTTTCTATGAATTTCTGAAGTTGGATTTCTGATTTTTGTTTACTGCACTGTGCATTCATATAGCACTGTCAGGCCGCATTGGCCATTTCATGCCTTTCCAGGGACCTGACAGTAAAATAAATATTTTTATCATGTAGAGCATTCAAAAACAATCAAAATTGACTTTTAGTTTGCATCATTTGGATCTGTATAGCATAAGTTACAAAAATCCAAAGTTAATTCATAAATATTGACAACTGTTGACCATAATGCCCCTGCACCTTTCAGAAATTCAGAAAAATATAAATAAAATTCTAAAAATGATAAGAACTTGCATACATATTCATAATACACAGCATTACTCAAAATCAATCATATCTATATGACTTATGAGCATAATTTCTGAATAAAGGATAAAATTCTCAAACAAAATATATATATATAAATACATGTGTATACAATGGACTTTGATACATTGCTTGAACCAAATCTCTTTGAAACTAATACCTGAACTTGATATTTCATGAGCTCTGACACTTGAACCAAGCTTGATTGAACCTTAACCTCATGCCAAGCCCACTGTACCAGTACTGGTACCAAGTCAGAGAAGGAAAATAAACCGATATATGCTCAAATCCTTCAATCCATGCTTAAACCTCATGTCATACACTTGCCCATACCTGAACAAGACCTTCTAAGTCTCAGGAGATGATCTAAGCAAGGCTCATGTTTAATTAATGCTGTACCAATACTGTACCGGTACTGAACCGAGTGCCCTTGAACTCAAACCATGCTCAAACCCTGAAATCAATTCAAACCAATGACTATTCAAGCTTATATACCTCTGTACGATGCCCATTGATAAATCAATTGAAGAAGAATCACAATCAGATCGAAGGAATCGGAGAAAACCTCAATCGGTACCGATATTCTTCTGTTCTTGCTGGAACCATCGTCTCCGACGATCCCTGACCGCCGACGATGTGTCAAAACAGTTCCTGGCGTCAAGACGATTCTAATGGCACAAGCCTCGAAGCATGCCGTGACCGGAGATGGTCGGAGCACCGAAACCCTCATTGGGAACGGAGATGTCCAGTGCATCAAGTCTCATCAGACCTGCACGATTCTTGAAGCAACCGCATCCCTCGGATGAAGGTGCCAAATGCCTCATTTGAATAAGCACGGATCTTGACAAATGATCAGATGGCCGAGATCTGTTGTCTTTGATTTAAACCGACACCTGTTAAGCGGGCCCCGAATGTCAGGGCCCAATTCAAATGCCTCTGCACGAATCCTGATGAAATCCAAGAACCCAAAGCCCAAGATCAATGATATAACTACACATCTCAAAGCCCAGATATAAATCCTAAGGCCCAGATGAATTATGCACACATCTCAGAGCCCAATATCCAAATCTCAAAGCCCAGATACAAATCTAAAGGCCCAAAAGCCCCAAATAATAAATAAATAAAACACTTTTGCATATAAACCCCTCTGACAATTCAAAATCTCCAGCGCAGTACTTGACAATTTATGAAAAGGTCCCTGACAGCATAAAACCTCTTTAAACAAGCCCCTGGAAGCCCATATTTGCACTCCAGACCCTGTTAAAAGCCCAAATCACATTTCCAGGCCCTCAGACATTTACAAATAGCTCCCTAGAAAGATAAAATGTTTACAAACAAGTCCTTTTTGACCATAACTTCTTCATTTCAAGTCCAAATTGACTCAAACCAAAACCAAATGAACCCAAATTTGATTCTCTATCTTTCTAAACTAAATTCAAATATGTCCAGACCTCATCCATAACCTGAAATGACCAAAATACCCTTTTCTCAAATCAAATGTTGTATTTTATAAATAAAATATGAATTTCATAAAGTATATTGCATGCTCTCTTGAAAATAATCAAAATTGTGAATATGCACACAAGTCTTTTCATAACCAAGGTGTCCTGACCAATGTCTATACCAATATTCTGATTAAATATGCACATGTTATGTACAAATATTTAAAGCAACCGAGAACCCTGAATATATGAATGATATGATAAAACATGAGCCCTTTAGCCTCATTACTCAATTCAAATCAAATAGGCACAAATCCTGGAATGAACGAGGTGTTCAGTTAGACCTGATAAGTCTTTCTGATGTAATTAACGGCGGGGACTTACGCCCGTCGGGAGTTAAACGTCTCCACAATCAAACAATAAAACCCTGGCTGGCTGATCATGAACGTAGGTTTGGCTAAGGGTGAACCGGAAGGTATGCAAAAAGATGTCCAGCAATGCCCCGAGTTCGGTGCCCGCTCATGTATGCCTAAGAGACTAGAGCACTGAACCCATGCGGGAGCATTCCCCCACAAATATAACAGCATCGTTAGCTAACCTAGCCTTGCAACTTTTTGCGCCCTACAGCTCTATGTTCAATCGGGGGATTAATGGGTCCTCCAGAAGGGCCTGCTTGATGGTGCAGAGGTATATCATCGCATTCAGGGTCTGTTTGACCTTTCTCATGAAGGAGAAGTTCCATCTTTCTTTCCTTCTCTTGACTTTGATATAGCTGAGCCCGAAGGTTTTGTATCTCAGCTTGCATTTGGTTATACATTGCCATAGGATCAGGTGGTGGCATATTGACATGATGGGCTTGGCTCCCATGTGGACAAACAGCCATTGCATTGTGGATGCCCTGAGCAGAGCCGCTTATGTCAGCCTCATTAGACAGGCTGAGAGGTTCTTTGCCCGGCCGTCAGACAGAGGCCAAAGGTTCATTGGAGCCTCTCCCTTCATTACTTGGGTCTGCACCATTCTTATCGACCATACAGACGGTGGTATTAGGAAGGTCTTCAGAGGACTCGTATTCTTCTGTAGAATCCTCTTGTATAGATATCATGTATACAGTGGCTTCTTCATCCGAGTCGGAGGGTGTTGCTATGACCCTATGCTTCTTGTGGATAGTATTTGAAGCAATCACTGTTAACTTTCTTTGTATTGGGCACGGGTCAATCCGTGCCCCCAGCCGATCATATACACTGGCTAGTCTGGGAACATGAGAGGCGGAGCATGACCCCTCACTTCTGATATATCGAGCGCTATGGGCCCGCAACTTTCTAGGAGTCTTGGTTTCAATGAGGCGCCATCAGGTGCCCCCAGCTGTGGAGCTGACATGGGTCTGGTCATGGTAGAGGAAGAGGCGCTTTCAAATACCCCCAGCCCATTGGCTGGGAAGGAGAGCCTCGTAAACACAGATGGTCGGGCACTTTCAGGTGCCTCCGGCTTATGGGCCGGAACATTGGGTTTTGGCCTGCCCAGTATTTGCACTGGGTAGGTCAGCTTAGCCTTGGCATCAGCTGGCATGGGAGTTTTAGCGACAGGAGGAGCAAAATATCGGGTCCTGTGCTGTTTGGTATGACGTAGTTGCCTGTGGGCCCGATGGATGGCAACCACAGTATCATCCGCAACCGTTATGGGGTAGGGTCTTGAAATCATCCTCCGAGATTCATACCCGGAGGGGACAACATTCGGGATTTCTCCCGCTGCACGTAGCTGTGCAGTAGATGCATTCTTCCTGACGACTCTCAGGGGGGAGAAAGAATTGTAGACAAGAAGAGTTGGCTCAGCTATGAGCTCCTCCTGGTGGGCGTAGAGTGCCTGCTTCTTGTTAACCGGGGACTGAACATGGTGGGCCTGGGTCGATTTCTTTGAGACGCGTCTCCTGGAGCGCTTGGTTTTGGTAGGGAGGGCAAAGGTCAGACCATCACTGCCCTTGTTAGTGAGGTAGTAGCATACCTCGCTAATTGCATCATCATCATCATCATCACTGGTGACTTGCTTGTATCCATTTGAGCCTAAATAATGTTTAAGCCATATTTCATAAATAAATATGAACAGGATTGTCTAGATAGCATATTTATGTTCAGACAAATTAGTGCTGCCATCTTGATTACCATTATGTGTCACTACCATACTATTAATCCTATACTATAAGCTACTATACCTTATAGGAGAGTCATTACAAGAACATACTGGTCAGCTAACAAGTCCTCTTAATCAATGAAATAGATGGAATATATCAAATACATTCTCTAGACATGCTACAATTTTGGGTTGCAAAACTATGATAATTCTAACAAAATAGGTAAGAACATGAACATATAAAAAATGAAAAAATAAACTAATGAAAAATATAGGTACCTAATTTCTTTTTATCTTTGTGCATAGCAGATAGATTGTGCTTGACCAGAGATTGAATCTCAGCCTTAGCATCCTCACTTCTCGCGAGCTCTCTCTTTGCAGTTGTTGAAGAGGATCCTCTTCGTAGTAATCCCAGACCCACCTGAGGAACTTGACTACTCACACCTATAAGAGCACTGTGCATGATTGTTGTCTGTTGAACAGGCTGATAACTAGATCCACCTGTAGCATTGTTATTATTCAAATGAGAGGCACTCGCACCTTCACCATCAGTTCTCGGATTTTTCAGTGGTGGATGAATGTGTCCTGTTGGCTTTGATTTTCCCACTGTTGATAAAGACGGTGAGATTTGTTGCCTATTCTCTTGGGGCGCCTTTTTTGCCAAATATAATCTGGCTTTCTCAATCATTTCCCAAGACTTTTCAATATTGCGGGATCCGTTATGATTAGGTTGCATTTTTAAGTGCTTTCCACACAAAAAAGGATGGTAAACCTGCAGTATGTTAATTAGAAGAATCAAATACTAACAGATCTTTTTTAGACAATTTTAAATATAAGGCTGCAAAGCATCATCAGAATTGCATGCACGTTAGTCACTTTCCCCTTTCTCCACAAAAAGAACCAACCCACCAAATTAGAAAAAAGAGGAATTAAAGGAATAGAAAGAACTAGAAAAAAGGGAATAAAGTAATGTTGTTGTCCGTGCTACTATTTTGTTGAAACTTGCCCTATACAAGTATATATTGGTCATGTCTGTGTTAAATTGTGCACTTACACTTCTCACAGTTTCACTATGATATGGTTTGAGATTCTGCATAGGTAGACCATTAGGCTAATTATTCATATGAAACTCAATGCTTTATTTCAAAATTTCTAGAATTGATCATTACAAAACATTAATTTCACAATTTCAATCAATTGTGTGTAATGAGCAATCAATTGTGTCTAATTTAAGTCATTCAAGATTACTGCAAGAAATGTTATTCTCAGCCAATTTACCTTTTTTGTACCTTTGGAGAATAGATCTGAAATTTTGAGCTAGAAATCTAGGTCAAAATACTTTGAATCTGTGACCTCCTACCCAAAGATGTAATCTCCGTCCATCCAAAACTTCTTACTTCCCGATACCTTGAACTTGTGTCGGCGGCAGCGGCAGGGGGGAGGGGCTATAGAATTGAAGTGTATATGAAGAATTAGGTTTTTGAAATGGCGGCGGACCAATGGATAGAAGTATTAATACTGTTTGAGTTCAGTTTTATTTCACTTAGAATTTATTTGGTTGGATTTGGTTTATAAGTAAATACTCTGATGTGTGTTTCACATGTGTTTACAACTTATTAATGTCTAATAATTCACTAAGACCACTAGCGTACTATTTTAATATTCCCCTATTGCGTGATGATTGGTTGAGGATTAAACCGTGGAATAAGGGGTTTATGCCTCAATTATGCTACCTAATGCCAAATAGTAAGGCTGGCCTGACTAGGTGCAAGTCACAACTTAAACCACCTCGAAAGTTGGATTAAATTCATACTGCCTCTAGTCCTACCTAGTGCGATTTTTATTTTCTGTCAATATATTTTTGCACTCCACACTCCCTTTAATATGCAAACATCATTTTTGTAAATCAATTTTAGATATCATGAAGTGACTTTGGAAATTAATTTATTGCTATTTTGTATTCACTATGATTGTGAATTAAATTCTATATTATGCATTGATACCTTCAAATTTTTAATTAAAATGTCATTCATTTTTCAAATTGTATATATATATATATATATATTTCCAATCTAAACTGCATATAAAGGAGATAAAAAAAATAAATTTTAGACATGACTTAATAAAACAAATTTTAACCAACCAAGGAATAGTTTAAGTTATACCAATTTCAAATATCCCATGGAATTGTTAAACACCGAACAGGTCCATATTGTCTTTTTAATTAAGAACGGGCAGACAGAATATATTGCTTTTGTGATTCATTGTTTATTTTCTTATAAGAGAGAGTGACATTTCGGTTGGGACCCATGCATTTCTATACACTTATCAAAAACTAATCCATAATACAATGTCCTTATCTCAAGCGCAAACCCAAAAGAACAAACAGTTGGTGGTCACATTAAGGAGGATGGAGCCCCTCCGTTCTCTCTTCCCCACCCAGGCGCACAAGAAAATCACTGCCGTAGCCATTGCCAATCTCAACGCCGCCTTCCCCACCCCAACCTATGCAAATGTAACAGCTGGATTCTCACCCAACCCCACCACTGCTATCGAGAGAGGAGTCAGTGCCCTTCACCCCATTAACGAAGTCAAGTCAGGAGCATTGAAGGAGACCCAACCCAATACCCAACGGATTTTGTCAAACACCACGCCAAGGTTTAATGACACTGGCAACAATAGTAAGCTGGAGGAAGGCTGGACGACAGTACAAGGGAGAAAAAGCAAAAAGGACAAACAAATTGCATCTCCAGGTAAGTACAACCACCCTTTGCTTAGCAAGAAGATACAGGGCCTTAGGGAACAAGGAAAATGCTTTAAATGCACAGAGAAGGGGCACCTGCAAGCCTATTGCAGAAATTCAATGAGGTGTTTTAAATGCAATGGGTTTGGGCACAAGTTAGGGAGCTGTAAGCTCAAGCAAGACCAGCCTATAAAACACGCTACAGTGCCAATGAGGGAGACACACAATCGAATTAACAAAGAACATCAGGTAAGCAAAAAAACAGAGGAAGCAGACATGGAAAACTGGCAAACAATGCCTATGCTCTCCCCATCCAGATTGCCAACTGTTCGACATGAACTGAGAAGAGCATACGTACCGGTTAGGGAAGGCTTTCACCAATCCAACGAATGTCTCGACAAGGCCGCTGTGGTTCACATGGGTCCGAATTGCAATGAACGAACACTTCCACACAGACTTGCAACCACATTAGCAGCACAACTCCATCGTCATCCTAGAGACTTCAAAATAGGTAAGCTTGACCACACCACTGGCCATTTTCTTGTTGTTTTTCCAACAGCGGACCTAAGAAACCATGCCATCCATGTTGGTATTTTTGCTATTGATTACAACATGCATGTGCAATTAGCTGAATGGAAACCAAGTCTTGGCATGACTTATGACCCGATATCCTACAAAGTGCGCCTCTTGCTGCGAGGTGTACCGCTAAATGCTTGGAACATAATTGATCTGGACCATTTCCTTGCTGGGATTGGCCATGTTCTCAAGCTAGCACCGGTCTTTGTCAACGAGAACTTTGATACACTTCGAGTTTTGATATCTTGCCACAACCCGGCAAGTATCCCGCCAACCCTTCTCTACACGGCCAATCCATACTCAACCACCGTGTTCTTGGAAATGGAGGGATGGCTTCAATCACCGGTAGGACAAATTCCGCCACCGGGAGGCGACGGTCCCCGTCTACCAAGAAACAACGCTAGACGCACACCACTGACCCCCGAACGTCGTTCACTGGACTCAGATGACTATTCCAGATCTCTCGACACCTACCATGTTGGTGCTGACTCAGCCTACTCTAGGCGTACCAGACAGATAACGGCAACACCGGTACACACAGTCACAGTACCACTTCTCATTTCCCAACTGGAGAGGATTGGAGAGGGTAAGACTGGAGAGGCGAAAGGAAAAGAAAAGCTAGAAGAGCTAGAAGAGGTAATCATTATTCCCAACACTAAAATGTCTTATCAGAGTTGCACCAAAATTGTTTCAACGGTACAGTTCAAAAGGACCTGGGACACAGTAGCCATTCACGCATGCTACAGAGCACATGGGAATACAGCAAGTGCCACCTGGTAGGTAACCCTAGAGAATCACCCTCAGAATTTATTTTCAAATAAATGGGCTAACATAGGGGATTACATACTTGGGCCGGCGTCCCACCACAAAGAAAATACAGTTTTCTTTTTCGGCCCACAGGAAGTGCAACAGGAGATAACAAGGCCTCTGGGATATGAAAAAGCCTTCAAAGAAAAGGAAATAGCTGCTGATTTCCTGGCCTTCCTCCATGAAGATGGCCCGTTGCCCCAACTAGAACCAACCACGGTGGAGGCCGACCCATTTGCTTTTCTCTTCACGGAAGTCCACCACCAGGTTTCGAAAACTCAAACAACAAATTTAGAAGAAGCCCACGGATTAAGGAAAAAACAACGGGGCATTACATCTCAGCTGAACAGAAGGCGTGCAAGCTTTTTGGAGAGGATTTCATAGCTCCGCCGCCCAAAAGAAGCAACAGGAAGAGGAACTTGGTTGCAATACCAGAACAAAGAATGGAATACTTGGAAAGCTTTGAACCGCTCTCAACCTCCCAAGCAGAAGCTGTGGTTAATACTGCAGGGATTGAATTTGAGGAAGACCTTCACTTCAAGATGGTAGAACTAAAGAAGGCAGAGAAGGCCGCTGATGCACCACTCCACGGCATGCCCTCTATTGAGGTATGAAGAACACCGAGCCATGCTCAAGGTCGGTAGTGTTTTTAAGTGTTTTTAATTTTTCTTAATGTGTACGCAATTTATTTCTTTAAATTCGGGTAGGAGGTGTGATTTGGATAGGTTAGCAGTGGGAGGGAGTTTATACTTTTCTGAAGGAGAATCGGCCTTGAGCTGGATGTATCTTTATTTCTTTGTGATGGAAAAAGATGGAGTTTTAGTTTCTTAATGAGTCACAACTTAAATTTAAAATTCATCTCATGGAATGTTAGAGGCTTAAATGAAAGGAATAAGAGATTAGCGGTGAGACAATCTTTATTGATTGAAAAACCTGATTTAGTTTGCCTTCAAGAAACCAAACTATCAAACTTGGACAATAGAATGATAAAGGAAATTTTTGGAAATCAATTGTCGCAAATTGAAACACTACCGGCATAAGGGACTAGAGAAGGGATTATAGTGGCATGGGTTCCCTCCAGATTCACACTAATCACCCAAAACACCAAGATTTATAGTGTCAGTGTACTGCTATCGCACATCCGAGATGGGAAAATTTTTTGGTTTTCTGGAATATATGGACCTTCTTCACCCGGGGGCAGATCGGGTTTCAAGGAAGAACTGCGGCAGATTAAACCTACAGACAACACTCCTTGGTTGGTGGGAGGCGATTTTAACATCACATTGTCACTTCAAGATAGAACCAATAATTTATCAGCAGATTGGAGATCAACACGTGAATTCACAGCATTAATATCTACATTGGGACTGATCAACACACCCCTGCAAGGACGGCGATTCACCTGGTCCAATGACAGACAGCTTCCGCACATGGCAAGGTTAGATCGTTTTCTATTTTCAGATGAATGGAATCAAGTCTATCCCAACACAATTCAGACGGCACTACCCAACACCTCTTCTGATCACTGTCCAATTGTGCTCACAGCAAAAACAAGGTACCACAAAACTAGATATTTTAGATTTGAAAACTGTTGGTTGCGTTTTAAACAGTTCAAAGACCTCATAACACAGACCTGGCAAGAATTAGGATTAGCAACAACACCAATTCAACTTCATAGGAAATTTCTCACTATCCAGAATAAAACAAAAGAATGGGCCAGCCATAGAATTACGATAATCAAAAGCCAGATCACCACATGTAGAGATTTTTTAGGGTGGCTAGACCAGGTAAAAGAACAAAGGCAAACAACCCAGCTAGAAAGGTTCACTGCGGCCAAAATAAAAAAAAGGTTTACGGAACTCTCAGTACTAGAGGAGGACATTTGGAGACAAAGGGCCGCACTAAATGGGAACTCCAGGGAGATAGAAACACAAGATTTTTTCACACCGTGGCGTCTGCGGCAAAAAAAACAAACACCATAGTATAGATTGAACACAATGGCGTCACATGCACAGACCAGGCCGCAAAAGCACATGCTTTCTTCCAGTTTTATGTGGATCTCATAGGTCAAGGATCATCACAGTCACCAAACATATATTGGTAGAATTTATACGGCAATCAGCACAACCATCATGACTTACAAACCCTAGAGCAGGAAATTACGCTACATGAGGTAATTGAAACAGTCAAGCAATGGCCCAAAAACAAGAGCCCCGGCCCGGATGGATTCTCAGGAGAATTTTACAGACACTTCATAAGCATACTGGCACCAGACCTTTGGAGAGTCTTTCGACACGTAACCGAACAAGGTACGTCTCTCGAACCCCTCAACTCATCTTACATAGTACTACTACCAAAGAAAGAAACACCGGCAACAGTCCAAGACTACAGACCTATTAGCTTGCTACATGGAGTGCAAAAAATTCTATCGAAGATACTAGCAAACAGACTACAACAACGACTTCCAACATTACTTCACAAAGCGCAGACAGGTTTTATGAAGAATAGACACATTTGCGAGAGCTTCCTCTATGCACAACACGTCTTGCACGTGGCCCTCAAAGAAAAATTGCCGATAGCATTATTTAAAGCGGACTTCACTAAAGCTTTTGACACGGTAAGTTGGGATTTCATCATGAGGGTAATGAGGGCACACGGATTCCGATTAAAATGGATGTCCTGGATTAAACATTGCATCTTAGTGGGATCCTCACAGGTGATGATTAATGGTCTACTAGGAAGGAAAATAGTTCTCAGACGAGGGGTCCGACAAGGAGACCCCTTATCTCCGCTGCTATTCATACTGGCAATTGATTTCCTAGCTAGATACGTCCAAAAATTAGCGAACTCAGGAGCCCTGAGAATGCCTTTCAGAGACATGTCTCCTTGCTTACTGTATGCGGATGATGCTATGTTTTTCATCAAACCCGAAATTCAACAATGCAGATCATCCTCACAGTATTCAAACAGATATCAGGTCTTTTAGTTAACCTTGCAAAATCGGAACTACTGATTACCACGGGCACACCAACAACACATCAGGAATTGGCAAATGTCTTGGGTTGCAAACTGGCAACATTACCCTTCACATATTTAGGTTTACCCTTGTCAGACAAAAAACTTCCCAAGAGCGCATACCTCCCCCTTATCCAAAGAATGAACAATAGATTGAGTGGTTGGGCAGCTAAACACCTCTCCATTGTGGGCCGAATAGTACTGATTAATTCGGTGCTATCATCACTGCCGACATATTTTATGTCATGTCTAAGACTTCCGGAGTGGGTGATTAAGGACATTGATAAAATACGAAGGTCATTCCTTTGGCACGGAGCATCTCCTGTACCGCTAAAAAAATGAACCCGGTAAACTGGTCCATAGCATGTCTACCAAGAGAATTCGGCGGCCTAGGAATTATGGATTTATCGACCTTCAATCAAGCGCTTTTATTGAAATGGTATTGGCAATGGGCGAAACCACGCACTACACTTTGCAAACCCCTCTTACAGCAAAGAATCAAACACAACGGCCTACCAGACTCTCCGATTTTCAACACAGCTTTGAGTGCCTCAAGCCAATTCTGCAAGTTTGCTTTTCAATACCAGCCAGGAAATGGCGAAAGAATTAGATTTTGGGATGAAAAATGGACAGGTACTACTCTCTGCACACGCTTCCCAAACTTATACACATATGTGCTAGATATAAACCAATCCCTCAAGCAAGTATCAGACACCGCCGACCCCCAGTCCTTGTTCAGAGATGAACTTTCTGAAATTGCCCAGGAGGAACTTGCAGAGTTACAACAAGTTATATCAGGCATAACGTTGGACTCGTCTTCTTAGGATGATATATTGTGGCCATGGAACCAGTCCGGTGTCTACACCGTCTGCGCAGGATATCGGGCCATTAAAAACATTCCACGCATTCGAACCAGAGCATACAGAATATGGAAATTGCAAGTACCACCTAGGATCAAGGTGTTTGGGTGGCTCATGCTGGTAAACAAACTCTTCACAATAGACAATTTGAACAAAAGAGGATGGCCTTTAGTCAATAGATGTGTCTTGTGTAAGGCACAAAATGAATCGGTCAGACACATGCTGAATGAATGCATATTCTCCAAAGAAGTCTATGACGAATTGGGAAGAGCCTTACCAGACAAGATGCCAATGACACTCACTGATACACCAATTGAGATGATAACAAATGGCAAGTTTCCGAAATCACAGAGAGGTCTGATGCTCATAACACAATTCTGTATCTGGAGGGAACGTTGCAGCAGAACATTCACAGAAGAAAACAAGGAGGCTAAGGACATTAGAGACGAGGTCATCTGGCAACTGCAATTCATCGCACAAAGAGCAACACAGGGCCGGGAGTAATTGGCCAAGCCGCACATTCAGACATTTTGCACTTTTTATTTCTCCTTGTTTTTCTTTTACTGCCTGTTTCATTTTGCTTTTTACTCATGTTTTTGTATCTTAACCGCTCAACATATGTTGAGTGGAATTAATCTTACCTTTTTTTAGTTACATATCCCATGTAATAGAACTTTTTCAATATATTAAATAGGGGCTAGACTCCTATTTTTCATCAAAAAAAACAAACAGTTGGTGGTCCCATGGTCCATTTAACATTTTCGCACTGCACGTCAATAATATGCATTCATCGTTACATAATACTTAGATGATATTTTTTAGAAACTATACTGTGAAGGCACGAATTGCTCCTTATCAATAAGTGTGATGTTGCCACAAGAAAGAAATACAGAAATCCTACTCGAAATCTTGGAAATAACATATTACGTAATGTTATAATTAATATGGTTATCATATTTCATATTTCATTCTAATGAGTATTGCATATAATGGAGAGAGAAAAATCAATTAAGTAATATGACTAAAATCACAAATTAAACCAAACAAGGAATAGCTTAAGTTATGACCTTGCTTTAGAAAGTGATTTTGGAACAGAGATTTTAGATCGGGTCATAATGTTATTTCATGTAATCAATTGTAGGCTATATAATACAGGATATATTTATCCGGCAAAAATGGTTCCTACAGCTGTCAATCTGGTCATAGATGGATCGGACGGAATCGAAAAGGCAGATCCTGCATCTCTCTTCTATCACTGTGTGGGAATTCAGATCTTTCTCCGCCTCTCAGATCTCCTTTCCCCTGGAATAGGAAACTGTTCCTGAAGAGGTAATGAATGAGAGGATGGATCTATAGTGATTGGATTACATTATCATAGCTTCTCGTCTCCATCACTCGTTGATTTTGATCGATTTCGTTTCTTTTCTTTTACCAGCTAGAGCATACAAAAAACATCAACAGCCAATTATATCTATAGCAAATGAAAGGGTGATGTAGGATCAGAGAAGTGATGGCAGAAGGGATGGAACTTCAACAAGGAGAGGAAGAACAAAGAGAATTTTTACAAAAAGCAAACTAACCCAAGAGTTTAATGATGAAAGATGATTACGGATGAAACAACGAACTCAGAGGTGATGTAAAGAGGTTGACTATCACAAGGAAAAAGAGATTAGAAAATGTCGGACGATATTCAGCTTATATGTTGATAATTATGAAATATTAAAGTTGGCATGATTAAAAGTGATTTGTTAACATTTAAAAAAAATTGGAACTTTATTAAAGTACAAATGGGCCTTAATTTTGGATGTACATAGATCCAAAGTAATATGATTTTCGAACTCAACACAAATTTAACACCTTCTTTAGGACTGTCGACTAAATGCATGTATTAATTAGGTAAATTTCTGAATGCATTATGATGTCCACACAGTATCTTACCTTGTAGCCACGCATTCAGGCAGCCATGAAAGTATGTACGGAAATACTTAGACTGTCTAAATACATTCATATATTTTGGAATTTAGAACAAAAAATTATGCCCTAAATGCAATAATTAGAAACCAATATAATATCAAGACTATGGCTAAATAATAGTGCTGTTGTCTCTCATAATGGGAGACTCAAGGTTAAATATTAGCAGAAGCAACTTGAACCAGAAAAAAAGTTTACAAAAACATATCCAGGATAATAATTTAAATGATGAAATTTGACATACCAGCAAGCTGAAGCGTGTAACAAATGGTCCACATTTCCTAAACCACTCATGCCAAAGTAAAATGCATATTTCTGCATAAATTTCATTACAACAAATTCATGTTAGAATTAATATTGCTGCGAATACTACATTCACATTAATAATTAAAAAAAGTTTTGAATATAGTTGACCATTCATAAAGATAAAAACAAATGCACATCCGCAAATATTTTGGAGAAATCAGAAACAAATGGAGGTTTTGAATATATCATAAAATTAACATATCCAATATTGGAAATCCATCAAAAATTGGTAATGAAACAACTAAATGATTTACACAAGTAAATAATAGCTGCATATGCATTTGGGTTTATTATCTTATAAAAAGAAGTTTACATTGTTTGAATTGTTTACATTACATCATCTATGAAAACCGGTTGATGTGCATGTAAACTAATTCAATCCAAGAGTAAATGAATCGCAGACATGGATTGCAGGATATGCACATTGCAAATAGCGAGAAAAATTATTGAAACGATTAATGCAACAATATTCAGTCCTGAGGTAATGTTGTGAAGATAAGGCTAAAATAAAGTTTATATTGAATGACAATTTTCAAAAAACATTGTAGATAGGATATTATCAAACATATAGACAGTGTTCAGAAAATTGAGAAATATAATTGGATGGTTGGAATTATATTGTTTGAATGCTCTTTATAAAATTCTTTCAATGGTCTTTATCAAATGCAACTGAGAAAATATGATATAAACTGCATGATCTAATCGGCCAGCCCAAAACTCCCTGACAATTCTATTTTGGAAAATTCAGTACAAAGTTCCTTTTGGGTAAACTAGATTGGTGTTAGTACTTAGTAATTAGGAACTTTCATGTATGTATTGATCAATTTTTAAAATTGTTGTTGCAAAATGAGATTTGGATCAACTGTCAAAAAAAAATTCTTTTAGTGGAAATTAATTAAGGATAAATATATACAGTATAGTATCCACCTGATCACAGTTGGGAATAATGACGAGGAAGGAATTTAGATATTTCTCCACCTGTCTCATCTCCTTGCCCCTAGTATAAGAACCTGATCCGTAGGGATTGAATTCTACTACAGTAGCCTTTCCAATCTCGATCGCTTATTGATTTTCATAGAAGTAAGAAAGGAGGCGGAGCAAGTTTTGTGGTTATCGCCTGATTTATATCAAGTGGGCTAGGTTTTCTTGTCGGACAAATTAATTAATGTAGATTTACCTTCAAAATGTATCTTCTTCAACATAAATGTGCTAGAAAATGAGAATATATAAATCTAGCAACATATGGTTTAAATAATGTTTTATATTGAATTTTTAAGTTCCTTACAAAGGTCCTAGAGTTGGAGTTGATTTCTTACGCAATGTTATATTTTTATGTCAATTAATTCTCAATTCTCAATTATTGTTTACAAATATAAAACAGTTAAGGTATATTCGATTGTCATATAATTATATATATGGGATGAGATTTCATGGACATGGGAATCGAGAAAATTAATTTACGGAAACTCAAACCCATGGGTAGTCATTAGACTGGTAATGAAAATATACGTACTGCTGATATAAAACTTTGATTGTAGTGTGGAAACTACTATGAAAAATTCTATTTTTCTTTCTAAAATACTAGATATTAACACAATTTTTCTCATTAATAATTATTAACATGACAATATTTTTTAATAATATTTCATTAGGAAACATTTCCTTGCAAAAAAATTATCACTGAAAAAATCAAGACAAAATTAAGATTAGCAAATTAATTATTCTTGTTATTAATAAAATATTGAATAAAGAAATAGAAACAAGACAAAATTAACAAAAAATTAAAAATCCATTTTACTCAATTTTGGAATAACAATTATTTTGTCCCTCTCATTTTTATTCCCATATATCAATGAGATATATAGAAAAACAAAAAAATTCTCATTTTCGTTTATGGTATTAACAACAAACAGAGGGAGTCGTAGGGAAAACAAATTAAGTTTGAGCAAATAATTTTATATTTACACAATTTTAAGACAGTAGCTATAGTTTGGGTGCAAAGAATTATCTATTATGGATAGAGAAAATGATTCACCGAACACCAATTTGAAAAATGGTCGCCAAATATAAATGAAAACATTAAAAAAAAACTCATGGAATTGGGGATAGAATGTTGCTGGGTTATGATTCATTGTTTATTTTCTTATTCAGGTATTCTCGGTTGTGACTTGGGAGTATTATGTCAGTATGTAGAGGTTATTTCAATCCCATTAAATTAATAGGTAATTATAAAATTATATATACATGCATCTATAATTATTGGCTATATAAAATATTGAACGTGCAATGAACAAAACATAATAATTTTTTATTAGCGCAGGCGTGATTTTACGTACTTAAATGTAACTATATATGTTCTTGTTTTGTTATCCCTTTTTTTTCTTTCTTCTTGTTTTGTTTTCCTCAATCGTAAAAATGGATAGTAATTTCATGGTCTATTTGTACAAGATAACAAAATTAACTTTTCATTAATATTATTCATTATTCACCTAATAATATTGTTATACTGTGAAGACAAATAAAGGCCGCAGCTTGTTTGGCCTTTTCCCATCGGTTTGACTGAAACCGTTGGCTTTGACCTCTTTGATATCGGCAGCAAAATCAAATAGTAATTGGTTAATTACTATCGGTAGAAAGGTGCAGCTGATGGTATTTTAATTAAAGGGTCAGCCGCTATTTCTTCTATCTGAGCCACTTCGTTATTAACATAGAGCTGCTCTCTTCTCTGTTGAACGAAGCCTTGTTCTAGGGTTTGCTCTCGTTGTACCAATCCACTGATACACTTGAGAATCTTGTAGATTAATGTGTGAGATTAAAAGAGAGTGTGAGAGAGAGAGAGTTATTGGCTTGTTAATCTCCTTGTATTTGTAAAACTCTTTGATCTAGTGAAGTTTGCCCCATGTGCTCCCGTGGTTTTCTCCCGAAAGGGTTTCCACGTAAAATCTTGTGTCTCTCTTTTATTTTTGTGCTTGATTGCTTGTTTGAGTTGGCTTCTTATTTTGCTTTCATATTTCTCCATTGTTGGTTGGGTATTGGTGTATGCCCACAAGGTGTTTGATAGAATCACTCATTGAACGAAACAGCCACTACCCCCAACAATTGGTATCATATCACAGTTGGGCTTTGGCATAGGAGTGATTGAAGCTTGAGTTGGTTTAATTTGAGCTTGTATCGTGATTACACGTGAAAAATGGAGAAGGCTATGGAATTTGAGAAGTTGAATGGAAGCAATTGGGCTATTTAGAAAATATTGATGGAGGACTACTTGGTGTCGAGGGAGTTGGATTTACCATTGATTGGTAGTAGTGCGTAACCTATGAATATGGAGGATCATGAATGGGAGTTGCTTGATCGGAAATGTTTGGCAACTATAAGGCCGTGTATTTCACCATCGATCTTGTTTGATGTTTACCAATGTAAGACCGCTCATGAGCTTTGGACCACATTGGAGCAATCATATTGGCAACTTTCGGGTGTAAACAAGATGCATGCTATGAAGCGGTTATTTCTCTTGAAGATGAAGGATGGCATATCAATGAGAGCGCATGTGAGCGAGTTCAACTCGATTGCGGCTCAATTGAAGTCCTTGAAGGTAAACCTTGATAAAGAGGTATTATGCTTATTACTTTTGAGTTCTTTCCCTACTAGTTGGAATAAAACACTCCTTCATAAAGGCCCTAGTGGGACCCCGGCCTCCTTCTAATCCAGGGTCTCTTTGGCATGATCCAACGATCGCCCCTCCTTATGTACGGCTTTGGTAGTGGGTGCCCCCTTGGACTTCGCCGTGGCACTTTTGAGGGCGGGCATGGCCATGTCCTCCTGTAGTTGGGAGGAGGCATTTCATAGCCGGGAGGGACTTCGAGACCGGGAGGGAGTTGGAAATTAACATCAACCTCTTCGAGGGCCCATAGCCATGGCCATGGCACATTTGAGGGGGACGGTGGCACCCAAGGGGCCATTTCTTCTTACAAATCTCAGATGTTTTTGAATTTTGATCGAAATGGGAGAGTTTCTCATATTATATAGAATTTTGAAGAGTCGTTTCGTCCTCCCAGAATTTAATAAAAAGGCTGTTTAATTTAATATTTAAATTTAAATTCTACACGGCCATTTAATTAAATATTCGTGTAGAAAAACATTCGTACACGGATGTTTAACTAAATATCCGTGTAGCTCCTTTATCGTTTCGACACGGTTGTTTAATTAAAAATCCGTGTACGAACGTTTTTCTACACGGATATTTTATTAAATGACCGTGTAGAAAGTGTAATATTTAAGTTTTGCATTTATTATTTAAACTGAAATATTCTTTTTAAATTATTATTTACACTGGAAGACGAAACGGCGTCGCTTCAAACTCTGAAATTATTATTTAAATGCAATTTATTTATTTCAGTTTAAATGCAAAACTTAAAATAAAAAATTAAAAGGTGCCTTTTTATTTTTTAAAATCTGGAATTTAAAAATAAATAATCTGAAATTTCAAAAGGTGCCTTTTATTTTTAAAAATCTGGAATTTAAAAATAAATAATCTGAAATTTCAAAAGGTGCCTTTTTATTCTAAAAAAATTACATCACATGCTATTTTAAATACTACTATACCTCAACTAATACCTCAACTTATTTTTCATTTTGCTTTTGTGAACTTTTTAATTATTTTTTTGCATCAAGCAATTTATTTCATCAAGGAATGTGTTGCTGCATCCTATAATTTTTTTTCATCTATTCTGAAAGAGAACAACAATTTAAAAAAAATCTGGAATTTGAAAAATTTGAAATTTGGAATTTGAAAAATCTAAAACATCTGGAAAACCAAAGGCGCGCATTTTTTCGCATATATAAACCATTTCTACACGGTTGTTTAATTAAATGTGTAGCTCTTATACATTTCTACACGGTTGTTTAATTAAACGTCAGTGTAGCTCTCTTTGCATTTCTACACGGATGTTTAATTAAATAACCGTGTAGAAAGGTATTCGTACATGAATGTTTCATTAAACATCCGTGTAGAAATGGTTTACGTGAAATAAAATGTGTGCCTTGTCTCTGTCGTCCTTTCAAAATCCCCTTGTCTCCTCTAAACCCTAAACCCCCACGTCTCCTCCTCTCTCTTGATTTTTGCTCATGTGCTGAGAAATCCCTCTCTTTCCCCTCTTTCCTGTTGTTCTGGTTTGCTTGTTCTAGTTCGCTTGCTGTTCTGGTGCTTGGCTGGTGCTGTGCTGGTGCTTGTTGTTGCTGTTTTGGTGTTGATTTCCTCTTGCTCTCTCCATTTCATTCTAGCTCTAATTAGGTAAATTTTTTGAGTTGTCTCGTTTAAATTGGATGGTGTTGCCTTGTTGGGTTTCGATTAGATAAATTGCCTTTGCTCGAGTTGTTGATTTTCCCGGCAAAGGCACTGCCTTGTGCCTCTCTGTTTTGCTGGTTGGTGCCTTTCCCTGTTGCTATCTTGGGTGTGGTTATTTTGCTGCCTTGTTTTCCTTCCTGTCTTGCTGTCCTGTGCCTTGTTATGTTGTGTGTGGCCGTGCTGGTTCTGTACTAATGCTGTGAATGTGGATTGTGTGTTGTTTGAGTTGTGTATGTGGTTAGTACCAGTGTACCAGCCCAGTGTATATTCTGGTACGGTGTTGATCTGTTTTTACCAGTACTTGAACTGACAGGGACCAATATGTAATTTAAGAAAATTTGGGGTTAATTGTGAATAAAATAGGCCCTTGAAGGAATTTTAAAAAATCATGGGCTAATATGCGACAATGATTTGTACATTGTCCAGAATGATTTTTTTTTAGATTTACTGTCAAAATAATAAACAACAGAAAATACCTTTTAGATTTAGCATCTAGAAGAGGTGATGATTTCGGTTTTATTTGTTTTCCCTCTGTCTCTGTCTAACATGTGTGCTACTGGTACGGTTTTGAGTTGTTCTATATAGTTGCTTACTTGTTTCTTGTTTCTTAGTTGCTTAAATGATAATTGTGCTTGTTTTCTAATAATGTTTATTTTTTGTAGAAAGAACCATGTCACATTCAGGTGAGAATGTAGATATGATGGAAGGTGAGGATGTAGATATGATGGAAGAAGAAGTCCTGCAGGCTTAGGAAGAAAAAAGGAAAAGAGGTCCAACAATGTGCACGAAGACTAATGAGAAGAAGGAATTGACAATCACATTCAGGGAAGATGGACGTGCGAAGGGTGAACATAGGATGGAGTACTTAAATTGGTGTTGCAATTTGGTGAAGCAAAATGCATCTATCTTGGTTGAGAGGTGGGATAAATTTGATAAAAAAAAAGAGAAGGACGAATGGTGTAACATTGTGAAGGTAAAGTACCTAACAATTCAATTTTTATTTTGATAATTGTACATGAACTTACATGCAGTAATTTTGTTGTCAATCAGGCTTAGTGGAAGATAACCCAAAGTCCAAGGCAAAGGCAAACACTTTGAGGATAATGAATGAAGGTTGGAAGCAATTCAAAAGCACGTTGGTAACAGAATACATGAATGAAGGGAGAACTCCGGTAGGGGTGTATTCTTGGCTAATACAAGAGGTGTGGGAGCAGTTCCAAGCTTTGAAGCGAACAGAAGAATTCAAGGTATATAAATTTAGCCAACTTATTAGTTTTTGTTCTTTCTCCATCTATACTTATCTTCCTTAAACTAATTGATTTACTTTGATGTGTGAAGAAAAAAAAGTACTGATGGTAAGTCGGAAGAATGGGCGAAATTTCTGGAGAAAAATAAAGATTCTGACTCACCCATGCTTAGGATCCAAAATCCTAGGGGCCAAGATTGGCTCATGAAAAGATCCGAGTTAACCGCTGACGGGAGAATAGTACTTCATAAAGACATGCAACCCGTGGCTCAAAAATGGTAAGAGTATTTTGTTATAACTTTGTGTCACTCAAACAAAATTATAACTTCGTGTACATTATTATTTAGTCTTTTGTTATAACTAATTTTTTAATTAACAGTTGGAGGTGGAGGAGGAGGTTAATTCGGGTGCCCGGACTGTCACAAGACAAGAAGATTCCTTGTTCTTAACGCTCCCGAATCTAGAACACACGGGTCGAGTTAGGGGCAGAGGGGCCTACAAGGGCTGGAAGGAGGAATTCAATAGACCAAAATCCTTAAGAAGACCTCGTTCCAAAGTTAACAAAGACGAGATGGAATCAAGGTTGGTGCAGGCACGCCAGTAGGTACGCAAGGAGATTACAATGGAGTACACCCAAAAGATGGCTGAACTGGAATCAAAGATGGTGGACCAAATGAACCAAATTAGGCAGCCATCCGAGCATCAACCTCCCATATCGCTGGGAATTCGGCAAAGTAGTTAAGCATCCGGGACTGCAGTGCTAGGCAACTTGGACAATCTAAAGGTAATCACTACTTGTTCATAATCTAAAGGTAATTTTGATAATGTCATTAAGTTGCTAGACAATATGTCATTAAGTAATTTTGATAATTATTGCAGGAGGCCACAGCATGCGACCTCGTCATGTATCACGATACTACTCCTCTGACCCTTGCTAAGGGCATTGTACATCCTCCTGCAGCCAGTTTTCAGCTAAGGCCCAACCATTTCCACATAACGGTTGACAAGATCACGCAGGAATGGGCTGCGAAAATACCTCTTCCTGTCCCTACCGATGAGATGGTCCAATGGCCCAAGAATCATATTATTTTGGATAAGGTAATCTCTAAATAAAACACAGATATCTTATGTTACATTCAAATCATTCTTTTGAAATACTTGAAAAAAGTACAAAATTTTGATACAGACACGAAGAGATGATGCCAACACTGCAAACAAAACTTTGTCACCGGTACGGAGCTTGGAATTAGTCGTCGGGGCTGATGCGCCAGAATCTCCTCATGCTCCAGAAGCTCCTGATGCGCCAGTAGATGCGCCACTGGACCATACGGGACTTACCGAAGAAGAGGTTAGCCATTTGCCTGATGATTTGCGGGCTCTCCACGCCTACTTGATTAAGGCACTCGAGGGCATGACGGATGTTACAGTCATTGTCCCCCCCGGGATGTTTATACACGATAGTAGGGCGGTCGTGCTGCCTTTCAAAGAATTCAATGACTTTCTACAGGTCGCCTCGTCAAGCAATAAATGGCTCGATATGGGAGTCATCACCGTTTTCCTCATGTTAGTAACCAAAAATTATTTATATCATATGTAAAGCACTCAAATATATATTCTAATGTAAAATGATGATTTTTCAGGTACCTAGTCCAAAAATGCCATGAGACCGTGTTGAAAGGTAAGGTGAACTCATGTGCACTTTTGGACCCCGGCAGACTTAATGGTAACATGGTGGATTGGTATGAGGATGCGTCTGTCGAGTACATGTGTAAAGCGATGCATCGAGCTCGTGAGGATCACAAGAAATTTATCTCCTACCATACCACCAATCGTAAGTTACTTGTAACCTTAACTTATGTATTGTTTATATATATTTCAGTTAAAGAATTACACCATGAACCATAGCAAACACTTGTGTCACTATTATATGCTGAAATAAATATGTCATTAATTATATGCTAAAGTACTACAATTCTTCTCCTCCCATGGGGGCCACTGGTGTTTGCTTGTGATTGTGCCACTTGAAAATGTGGTTTATATCATGGATTCTTCACGGCCCGACCCATCCATCACTCCTCAGCAGTCCAAAAGAATCTTTCCTGTTATATTTATTTAAGTAATAATAATTCACTTGATTTGATTTTTTTTCAATTATAACAAATTATGGAATTGCTAATTACAGTCACTCAATTTTATAAGAGCTTTTAAGCAATATATTAGAGAGGGTGGAGTGCAAAGCACGGGCAAGCAGAAAAATAAATTGAATGAGAAGTGGTTGGCGGTGAGCACACTATAATTTTATAATTTCATATTTTGTTCAAAAAATTATTGTCATTATAACATAGGCCGCTAAATGTAAATTTCAGTGCTAGCAACAGGAGGAGGGTTCAGAATGTGGTTATTACACGATGATTTATATGTATCACTGGGTCGAAGGCATACAATTCAAATGGCTAGCATATCTGGTATGTAATTCATATGTTTGCCTTGACTTGTCCATATAATTAATATTAATTTCCTCTAATATTATTTTATTCTACTAAATTTGTTTTATTAGTTGCATTGTTATAATTACAATATTTATTTCTATAAAGCAAAACAGAGATGTAGTTGCTATATTGTATTTTTGTAACTTGCATATTTTGAATTTTATAGTATACAACAAAGTCAGAGAGTTACTCCAAGGAGCAGATAGATAATTTTAAATATACGTGGACAGGGTGATTTATGCGTGAATTTTGTAAACCAGAATATGAATTTGTATTATTTTGTATAATTTAGTGTACAGGAATTTTATATAATTTTTTATATAATTTAGTGTACATGAATTTTGTTTAGGGGTTTTGGTTTTCTTATTTTGGAATTCATATGATTTGGAATTGATCTGATTTATACAAAATGGCTAGCAAACTGGAGGCTAGCCAAAAATAAAAAATAAAAAATAAGAATAATACCATTCGACATGGATATTTAACAAAGTCCAAGTAGAAAGGCATTTAAAGAGAAAATAAAAATATAAGAGAGCTACACGGCTGTTTATATAATAATCCGTGTAGAAATAGTTATTCTACATGGATATTTAGCTAGACGTACGTGTAGAAAGAGTGATCGTACACGGCTGTTTATGTAAAACTCCGTGTAGTTCTCCACGGAATTGTACACGGTTGTTTATGTAATAATCCTTGTAGAAATAGTAATTGTACACAGATATTAAGATAAATGTCCGTGTAGACAAAGTAATCATACACGACTGTTTATGTAATAATCCGTGTAGCTCGGTTATGGAGAGTGCCACTGGCAAGGAATTGTACACGGTTGTTTATGTAATAATCCGTGTAGAAATAGTAATTGTACATGGATATTAAGCTAAACGTCTGTGTAGACAAGTAATCATACACGGCTGTTTATGTAATAATCCATGTAGCTCGGTTATGGAGAGCGCCACTAGCAAGGAATTGTACACGGCTGCTTATGTAATAATCCGTGTAGCTCTCGATAATCGCATACGGGTAAATATCCGTGTGTAAATATTCAGGGATTTCTATACCCTCACACTCCACACGGCAGGAAATCCGTATAGCTCCCCTGTTTATGTCCGTGTACAATCACTTATTCTCTAGTAATGTGGGATGAAGGAGAAAGGAGATCTTAGTTTTAAATAGAAGGGCAAAATAGACATTTAAACTTCAAAATAAAATAAAATTATAAGTTTAATTTAAATTTTCAGAATTAATCAACATATGGAAAAATAAGAAAGGATTTCAATTTGGAATGGGAAATAATAAATTTCAACGTTTTGATGGGGATATTGGCTATTTTGAAAGTTTTGATGGGTACACTGGAAATTTTCCCAAAATAAAACTTCCCTTGAATTACCAGCATCATCAGCAGGCAGTACCTGGTTCAATAATTGCACAGTCAATATGGTACTATTTGGTTGATTTGAAACAAATTGGAAAAGGACTTATGTTTGAAAAAAATGGAGATCAACTCTTATGCTACTTCTAACTATCTCCCATTGAAAATTGTACTTACAAAGTTTCAACCAGTCTTAACATTTGAATTTTATCATCTTCAGACAGTGAAATTTGTGTTGGGTTATGGTCTAGGCTAGCAGGTATATTTAAAAAATTTGCATAGCGATCTAGATCATATATTACTATACACAAGCAATCAATCACACGCAATTTATGAATCATATTACACACATCATCTAGTAGAGTGTTATGAGTCATACCTCTCCAATCAGGTGGAGCATGAAATGGTTACCTGCCCCTTAATATCCCTTGATGAAGTTTCCAAAATAGGAAACCTCAAACTTCGCAAACCAAGATGTTGTCGAGAACAGGAGGAGATCAATGCTAGTTGATCGGATCCTCGTGCCTTTGCAAATTCAATTGCTAGCTCACTACTTAAAAGCACATTGAATAGTATTCGTGTAGTGCATCAACACAATCTCACAGGCTTCTTGATGATCCAAACCTCAACTCGAATCGGGGAGGTAAGGGGAGATCAAGATCTAGATTGAACGGATCTAGATAAATCTCGAAAAAGAACAATAGAGAGAGATCGGATCTCTATCCTCTACACGAGGAGAGGAGATAGGGTGGTGGCCGGCGGGTGACCACATGGTGGTGGGAGGAGGCGACTCGGGTCCAAATCGGTCCAACCCAATCGAACCGAGTGGACCACACGGTGGTGGGAGGAGGCAGAGGAGCGGACCGAGGCTCGGCTCTGCGAGGCAGCGCACGGCGAACCCGATTGGGTCGGGTGGCGACGCGGACTCCAAGGCCGATTCTGTCACACTCCAGATTTTACCATCCAGAGCGTGATTATATAAGCATCTTCACATCTTTTTCTTGGCCCGTCAACCTACGTCACCAAAAAAAATAAAAATAAAATAATAAAACAGAGTCAGCTACAAACCTCAGTAACCGGTTATTTAACGACGCGCTTCTCTACAATTAGCTTAATTTAACAACCTTTCAAATAGGCCGGATTAATCCACACAAATACACATCAAATTATGCACGCATATTTAATTGGCAATAGCACGTCGGTCTAGATTATCCATAAAACAAGTCACATCATTTTCAATGATCAAACCCGTCTGCGACTAGCATTTCCTGCATATCGGTCCTGATCACGACTAGTAGCCCCTGTGTATTGGACAAATCAAATTCCAACCTCAGACCCACTATCACGTTAAATATGCCATCATAATCTAATATTCAATACCAATATCCAAATCAACCATACAAAACGAAAACACATATTATAAAGAAGTCCGATAACCTGATAACGAGATATTCAGAATTTCAAATTGGATTGCAATGACAACTCAGAATCACTGCGACATAGTCAGAATTCAAATCAGATATACAATCAAAGAAAAATCAATATTTAGAAAATTTATCAGTGTTAAGATGTGTATTTAGTTTAAAGTTTAAAGAACTTGCGACAATGCAAGTACAAATAGGAGTAGATACAAATCATACCTAGTCGAATAGTTTGATAAATTGCTGATGAGTTTACCACAAAAGCATGGTGAAATGAGAGAGAATTAAATAAATTAAGCAGGCGGTTATTATAATCATAAACAGAGATCGGGAATGCAGGGAAATTAGTAGGAGGCAGAATAAATGAAAATAAATGGAGCGGTTTCAATTAAAACATAGGAGGCTCCAATTTATAGAGTGAGCGACATATGAGCGGACAGGGAAATAGAGAAGTTACCATGCATAACCGCCTTCTCACAAGGCGTCGTTTCCACTTTTATTTTTTTATATTTACTGTCTAATTACATAGTAAATCAAAATATGTAAAGAGGAGGAGGCGGCATAGACAATTAAATGTCCGAGATTACATTCTTATTTAATCACTGGAATAAAATGGAAAATAAATAATTGTAGCAATTAATATTTACTATAGTTTGTTCATCTACGCAAATTAATTTATAATTCTTCAATTAAATAATGAAAGAAAGGAAATAGAAAGCATTAGTTTATCTCCAAATAATTAGAATTCAGATATTAGCAGATTAAATTCTTACTAGTTACCTCTTTATATTTTCATTAACACAAACAAAATATTTTACTAAAAGACCAACGATTTTCTTTATTACGAAAAACCTTGTAAATATAAATAACAGCGATTCAATTTTTTTGGGATGTTACAGATTCGGCGGCAGGTGGAGGTGGCCAGCAATCCCCTTGTGGCAGTGCACGGCTAGGAGGAAAGAGAGGGGCGGCGGCCTCGGCTAGGGTCGCTCCCTTGCTCGCTTGCTCCTTAGCTCATCTTGATCAATGGAGAGAAAGAGAAGAAGGGAGAGGAAGTTTCTAGAACTTATATCTTGCCAAATGAATTGTGTGTGTAGAATGGAGGGATGCCCTCCTTAAATATAATTCATGAATTACACAAATGCTATTGAAAATATCTAACGTAATGTTAAATCAATAAGGCTCATTTGGTAATTTCCTTATTTAATGGTCCATTGGACCATTGGTTTATTTAAGAATATATCCATCCATTGCTTACTCTCCAAACAACCTCATCCCTCACATGTGATTGACCAGTCAACAACATACGACCTCACCTTTGGTCAAAAACGCGTTTGACCAAGGTTTGACCCATCTTTGACTTGGTCAACATTCTTACCTCTTCACTTAAATGATCATATATTTTGAACCGTAAGTCCAAATCGCGCATGCCACATATCCATGCACTCATATGATTATCCTATATCTCATGGTATCATCACATCAACCAAAATAGAAGGATTAAATCATCTCACTTAATCAAAACATCATTTGCACAGCAAGTTGCAAACTGCTTTGATCATGTTCTCATATCTCTCATAGTGTTGAACAGTATAATAACATGTATTATATAATTTGCTGTGCATGTTGTCTCCAACATATTTGCACAGTGTCATCAACTAGTTCAGGGGCAGCTGAGGTGTTTTCATCATGACCATCAACTGTTTGATCACCAGTTTAGCTTGATTGGCTTCATTCCATGCATATACTTGGCAGGGGATAACCCAATTGCATTTAGACATGTCATTCATCATGTGTTGGACAATTTTCAGCCCTTGGATTGATCTTGGATATTGTGCATGGCATCAGACCCCTTTGATTGCATGGCCAAATGTGGTATGGCTTGATTTGCATGCTCCTGCACCCTAGGAGATGATTCTTCTATTTTTTTATCATCCAGAGCTTATGTAACAAATGTCCAAGGGACCAATTGAAGCAATTAACAGCTGTAACAGTGTTTCAGACTTGTCACTGGACCCCTTTCATGAACAGACCCAATTCAATGGGCATTTTTTTCAAATTGAGGCCTCCAGTAGCATGGTGTATATCTATTCAACATTTCCTTAAATTATTAGTGCCCAATTTGCATCAGAGCTCAAGTTCTTGTTTTAACCCATTTCACCTTCTCAGCAGAAATTCATGCTTGTGAGAGAGAGATAATACTCAAGGTTTGGGCAGAGAGGAGAGAACATAGACCTTTATTGATTTCAGGTAAATTTTTGTTTAATTCCTTCTTAATTTCCCCAAATTTTATCTTCAAATCTCGGCCATGGCGCGGCTTGGGAGAGGAGGGAGAAGAGAGGAGTGACGTCAGTCGTGGGGACCGCCTGTCAGCTCCTCAGGGCTACAGTGTCCTTCTTCTTTTACTTTTCTCGAGTGCACTCGGCACTTGGTGAGCCATGCATAGGCTTGAGCACAGCGCATGAAGCGCTAGGCGCACGCGAGTCGAAGGGGTTAGAGCGCTGAGGCGCTGGGTTTAATTTAAACCCCCTGATTTGAATGGGCTCGGTGTAGCATGCGCCTAGACGGTTACTGCTTGGTGTATGAAGTGCAAAGTTTATGTTCCAAGTCCATCTATTTCAGGGATTCAACGAATTTCCATTTCTTTCACTGATCAGTGGGTCCCACTTATAGGGTTAGGCTTTGCAACTCGTAATTTGCACCCAGAGTGCTAGAGATAAATGCTATGGGTACCCCTGCCATGTGGCACCAATCAGAGTTTACCATGTCATCATATATTTCAAAATTTTATAACTTTTCAACCATTTTTGAGTTAGGAAATGTATAATATATCAAAAGTCATGATTGTTTGTGTAGATTTTAATCATGAATTTTATTTTGACGAATTTATTTTCTATTTTGTGGATTGGTACCAATTAACATATGATTGACATATTAATTGGTCAATTTCAATTTAATTAACTGGCATCTTTGTCCAGATATTTCTCAACTTTTTAAGGTACAACACATCCATATGCTACTGCGTAAACCCTACACGGCTGGTTTCCACTTTAGTGGGAACTGCACACGCCCTGTACTGGTATCAAATGCAATCTAAGAGTTCCTAATCCTGTTCTAGTGTTAGTCATTGTAATGTTATAACACCCTAATTGAGTGTGAGGGATGTTGCCTTATCTCATACCAAGCAATTACATGAAGATTAATGATAAGACCTAATTACTAATATTAGAAAGGGTCAAGTTCATAGCTACATCCTTCCTATATGCCTCTGATAATAGTAATAATTAAGATTACTCCACTATCAGTTATAGAGTGTGATGTTCATCTACCAAACTATATCCTAATAGATTTCTAACTGAAGTTCGGATTACAAGCGGTCAACGATTACGTCTATCCTACTTGGATCTAAGATAATTGTATCCTTTGCCTACTGGTCAACCTCATATGCATTGCCTTATCACATACCTAAACAATTGCATGAAGATTAATGATAAGTCCTAATTACTAATATTAGAAAGGGTCAAGTTCACAGCTATGTCCTTCCTATATGCCTATCATAATAGTAATAATTAAGATTACTCCACTATCAGTTATAGAGTGTGATGTTTATCTACCAAACTATATCCTAATAGGTTTCTAACTGAAGTTCAGATCACAAGCGGTCAACACTTATGTCTATCCTACTTGGATCTAAGATAATTGTATCCATTACCTACTGGTCAATCTCATATGCATACCATAGAGTGTACATCTCCATGTGTATGCAAAGTTAGTACACACCAAGTCAAGTAGTAATACAAAGAGTAAAACTTAGAAAGAATTCAAATCATAAGCAAATGCCAAATATAAATAAACCTTAGATTAAACTCATAAGAATTCAAGATAACATGTCTTCACCCTAGAAAAGGGTTGCTTAGCAGTTCATGGCGGGTTCAACAACAAAAGAGACAAAAGACATAAAGAAAGGGAGCAATAGAGAGAAATTGAAGGAGAACACCTATGTTGTATCTTCTCTAATGCACATCATCTTCAGATCTTGTCTCTTCCTTCTCTTCTAATGGAGACTTAACTATTTTTCTAATCTATCCTTTGCATAGCCTCCATGAGAGAAAACCCTAGTTCTAACCTAATATTCTACGCTATCTGGTATGGAATGATAAATGGTTATCCAGAGATATGTTCTCCAGCATCCAGATGCATATATAGGCCTTGGTTGGCAAGTTAGAGCTGTAAGCCTGTAACCGCCGATCTGACAGTTTTTGTGTGCATATGTCTGAATCGCATGCGTTTCATGTGTAAACTGCACGGAAGGCATAACCTCCTACGCGGTAGCTCTCTGGGTCGCATGCGGATGAGGGCATCCGCACCCCTGAGACTGAGCGTCGAAATTGCTTCGTTTTATGCCTGTTTTAGCTTGAATATCGTCAAAAATCTGCAATTCTCTAAGATCAACTAAAATAACAAAAAGGAATCTGATTCTATAAAAAATAAGCAATTGTAATTCAATAAATGGCAATATTTAAGATCAAGTGATAGGGAAAATCACTACTTATTTCATCCCTATCAGTACCGTATATTGGCCTTTAATAATTATAGGGCTTTTAAGTCATACATCTCCCGGGGAGGTCGGCACACGCCGAAGAGAAGAGCACTGGTGGTCAAAATGTTTCAGGTAAGAAATATTTTAATCGAGTATTTCCTTTCAACTTATTTGAAGTTCCAATTGCACTACTAATTAGATCTTGTTTTAAACAATACACATTTGATCTGAACCCCACATAAAACAATTTATGGGAGTCCGGGTATTATTTAATGAAGAACATGGAGACGCTCATATAATTATGCACGTTCTTTTCCAAATGTTTGTCAATCACATGTTTCTGTCATCCTTTCATATTAAGTTCTTAATTATATATGTTATTCATATGTTTTCATTTTTATGTAGTGTCATCTGTCTAAAATGCCGTACAAAGAACACAATTACATGACATCCGTATCCAATGATGTAAGTTCTTCTTGGAATTATCATCAGTTTAATTGATGTGCAGGTACTTGGCGGTGGGAGGATTTGATAATTTGTTGTCTGTGGTTTAAAACAATTATTGTTTTCGGCTTCTTGTGTTTAGACACTTAATTTATTATTGGTTTTAATATTGTGTGGTAAGAATAGTTAGTTTTCCGGTACGATGAACTATTGATGTGTTTATTGGTTGTATGTGTAATATTGTTAATGCTTGTTGGTTAATAATGTCAACTCTTTATATATATTGCTTGTGGCATGGATTGATATATAATATATGTTGGACTACTTGTATATGTGAAAATTAATTGTTGGTTTAAAGATGGGTATGGAATGAGCGCATGCATATTTTGTTGAATAATAATCTTAGAAATAATAAATCAAGGGCTTATATGCAAAATGTACAAAATAACTTAACTTACTGTAGCAAAAAGGGGATAGTTCCAACAGTTATATTGACCTTGTAATATATATATACAACCACTGTAACAGAAAAAATATATACTTTTCAAAATACAAAAATTCTCTTGTCTCCTCAACCTTGCATCTCTAAAAATAACATGGTATCAGAGCTGTAAGATCTCTGACCACAAAATCCATAAAACAACAGCAAAATCAGCAAAGAGCAAATGGCTCAAGAAGGGCAACACGAGGTTACCAACAATTCCTCCAAGCTCACAAATACCTTGCTCAATGGCAGAAATTACCTTACATGGGCAAAAGCTGCAGCGAGAGCGCTCAGCGGTCGAGAGATGTGCGAGTACATCACGGGAGAAAACAAAGTGCCCGAAGTTTTAAATCCGTTTTTGCTGACCGAAGCGGAGAAAAAAGCAAAGAAAAAATGGAGAACGCAAAATGACAAAATCATAACATGACTCACGAATTCTATGGAGCTAACCATCGCAGATCTATTCCTCCTTTACGACACGGCTTTTGAGCTATGGCAAGCAGTGAAAGATATGTACGGGCAAGAGAACAACTACTCTCGTATATACCAGATCAAATTAGAAATTCAACAAGAAAAACAAGGCACGAGAAAACACGTAGAGTACCTTGGTGCTCTACAAAAGAAAAAAGATGAACTTCGGTCGTACCGACCGGAAACCACCGACTTAGCAATAATAAAAAAAAAGGTAAGAAGATGATGATATATTTGAGTACCTTGCTGGTTTAAATCCCACGTATGAGGCCATACGGGCTCAGATTATGAACACCATCCCTCTTCCTTCCTACTCCCAAATCAAAAATATGATTCAACAAGGAGAGAGCCGAAGAGAGGCAATGGGCGGTCCACCGCTCACAATCGAAGAAGGACACGAGACCCATGGCTTTGTAGCAGCAAAAAATTTCATTTTTTCTAAATTCGGCCAAAACCCTAGATCCCAAAATTATTCAAAGAATGGTGAAATCAAGAAATGTACGGGATGTAAAAAGGAGGGACACACTCATGAAAACTGCTGGTTTCTTCGTACACACTTGAAACCGAAGCACCGGAAGAATCAAACCACTGGAGGAGGAGGAGATCGGAACAGTGGGAAAGGAAATAACGGAGAGAACCATGGCGCTGGGCGTGGTTACTATGCAGATCCAAAAAAAAAAGAAGTGGGTTCTGGAGCTATGCGTGGATACTACGCAGAACCAAGACCAAATGAAGCAGGTCCCACTTAGAGTTCTCAAAACCTGTGCCACCGTGGCCAAACACGGCACGAACGGCACGGCACGATAAGGACACGGCACGGCTAAGACACGGCACGGGACACGGCACGGTACTGTTCACGTGCCGTGCCTTAAGCGTGCCGTGCTTGGATTTCCTACTGTAGGGCACGGCACGGCACGGCACGTTTACGAGGAGAGGCACGGCACGGCACGGCACGGGACACGGCACGGCACGACACGGGAACACGATTAGACACGGCACATTTAGGCACGGCACGACGACACGACTAGGCACGCTAGGAACGACTGGGCACGACTAGGCACGACTAGGCACGACAGGCACGAAAGTTTAATTTTTTTTACATTTCATATAATTTTTTTATTTAGTAATTTATGATAAAATTAATTTATCCAACTTTTTATGTAGATTTTTAATTATTAATTTTTGGCAGAATTAATTTATACAATAATTTATCATTTCATTAAGTTAATAATTTATCATTTCATTAAGTTAATAATTTATATATTTTAAAATAAATTAAAAATGAGATAGGTACATAATGTATTTAATGTATATGTTTACATTATAATATTAATTAATTAAATACATGGTATTTGGACGTTTGAATGCAAGAAAGGAAAACGAAAAAAAAAGTTTATTCTAATTAATACATTATAAATGGTAAGTTGTTCACGCTAAAACAAGAAAGGAAAACGAAAAAAAAAAGTTTTGAATTCTAAGAGGTTTGGAAGAAGTTTCCATTTATCAGGTTGTTTATTCTCTTTTAATGAGAAAGGAAGATCAAAGGTGCCTGACCTTAATATCTTATTACTATCTTGTTTATGAGACAACTCTAATTTTGAAGGTCATAATATTATTTTATTTTATTCTTTTGCTAATGTAAAAGTTAAATTTAATAAAACCTCAACATTTCAAGTACGTTCACTTTATTAATTACATAAACTGTTTTATTAAACTGAATTTCTATTTTAATATGTTTTATTATTTAAAAAAAATTATTTAAACTTTTCAATTTTCAACTTGTGTAACATGCAAGTTTCCTAGGGGTGTAAACGGATCTGGATTATCCGACGGATATCCGCTCCGAATCCGCTTATTATCTGAATCCGGATTAAACATATATAGATACTTTCGGATACGAATACAAATATTTCTGGTATATGGAAAAATAATCCAGATACGAATATGGATTATTATGTAAGGATATAAACGAAGCGGATATCTGTATATATCCGGATTTGAAATTTAATATTTGAATTGACATGCGGATTTTACTGGTATCGGTGTTAACCAAAACCAAACGCATAACAAAATGAATCGGAATCATATCCGAAATAATAACGGATTGGATATCCGGTACAATACGGCACCTAATTTCATTTGCTCATCTGGATTGAATGGGTCTAGTCAAGTGAATTTTTGAGGTAATCTCTGATTTCTTTTATAAACATCCTAGCACCTTCTTAATTTTGTTTTGATGAGTTGGGACTAAAGAACTCCGCCTATGTTAATATTTGAGGATTAAGGTATAATTTTCACTTCAATTTTAATATTTGAATTTAATTTTCTTAAACTATACTAACAAAAGAACTCCACCTATATTATTTCACATAGCTGGTCCCAAGCCCGGAATAAAGAAGGAGGGTAACTTTATTTTTCTTTCTTTTGCATTTATTAATTCTATTTTAAACTTTACAAATTTTAAAAAACAAATATATTTTTTTAAACTTTTTTTCCTTTCTTTTTTCTCCTATACATACGGCTATACGCCTATACCTTTCTATTTTTATGATTTTATTTAATTTTCCTCCTTTTTTCATTTTTTTTTATTTTTTTAAGAATTTGCAAAACATAATGCTGCACGAGGCTCAGAAAAAAGAATATTTAACTATTATTTTACTTGCTAATACTTGGATAGGGTAGGACTCACTGTCATCAACAAATCACATAATTTTTTAACTACATATTATTGCCATTCCTTTTTTTTTTGTCCGTTGGATAAGCCTTTTTAAATCTCAAAGGATGAAGATAAATATAATTTAAAGTTACAATTTAGTGGCAAGAATTTTAAGCGTTTTTGGTGGTCGGAAACTCGGAATCATAATGCAATGAGCATCTGGCTGGCGCATGCACAATCTATAAAATTTGAGAATTTTTTTTTTCATATTTTTATATTTTTGTAATTTTTTTTCTTATTTTTTGGATTTTTTTAATTTTCGGCACGATCAACACGAATAAGGCACGCCGTGCCAAAGCAACACGGCACGAACAGGCACGTCACGATTAGGCACGGCACGGTTAAGACACGGCACGTTTAGGCACGGCGTGCCTAAACGTGCCGTGTCTTAACCGTGCCGTGCCGACCTCTTTCAATTTTTGGCACGGCACGGCACGGCACGGTAAAAATAATAAAATAATAATCGTGCCGTGCCGTGCCGTGCCGTGCCAAGCCGTGTTTGGCACGACACGGCACGGCACGGCACGAATTTAGAACTCTAACTCCCACTTCATTTATTAATGGGGCCGCTAATGGGCCTTTAGCAATAAAAGAAAATGAAGACAACAGTGTTTTCGCTGGCGGGTCAGGATCTGGCCGAAACGGGTCAAGTGATGCTACAGATCAACTGCAGTCTCTAATTCAGCAGATGTCTGTGCTGCTGACTCAACAAAACCAGTCTAGATTTTCTGGTATCTCTTCATACTCAAAAAATTTAAATTTGCTAGATAAAATAATTATTGATAGTGGTGCTACAGACCATATATTTGGCAATCAAGCACTTCTAAAAAAATTAGATATGACCAAAAATGACCAATTTGTCTTGGTAGCAAATGGTATGAATGCTAAAATAAATGGTATAGGTGAAACTATATTTTGCAACAAAAAAATATTTAATGTGCTATACCTAGATACGTTTCCTATAAACTTACTTTCGGTTCAAAAATTAACAAAAGAATTAAATTGCGACGTGATTTTTTCTTGTGAAAATGTTGTATTTCAGGACCGGAAAACCGGGACAAAAATTGGTGAAGGTTTCTTGAAAATGGACACTACGTTTTGAACTCAAAAAATTATTTTTGTGCTTCCGCTAAATCCATCGATATTGGACTATGGCATCGAAGATTTGGGCATCCCTCCGACAAAGTTTTAAATTTTATTTTGGATTGTAAAAATTTAAACTATGCTAATTGTGAAGTTTGTAAGTTGGCAAAACTAACAAAACTTCATTTTTCTCATTCCAATAGTAAAAGTGAAACTATGTTTGATTTAATTCATTCGGATGTATGGGGACCGGCCCCAATTGACTCATACAATGGATTTAAATATTTTGTTACTTTTATTGATGATTTCTCAAGAACCACTTGTGTATATTTACTCAAATCAAAAAATGAAGTGTTTAGTAGCTTCAAGGAATTTTTTTGTTTCATAGAAAATCAATTTAATGCCAAACTAAAAATATTTAGGTCGGATAATGAAACGGAATTTGTAAACAAAAATTTTGAAACATTTTTCAAAGAAAAGGGAATTGTACACCAAACTACTGGCATTAATACACCCGAGCAAAACGGAGTGTCGGAAAGAAAAAATCGACATTTGTTGGAAATGACAAGGACCTTGATGTTCCAAAGTAATGTTCCCAAAATATATTAGTCGGATGCCATACTTTGCGCTACACATCTAATTAATAAATTACCAAATTCAAAGTTAGAAAATAAAATTCCATTAGAAATTCTTTATCAACAAAAAATTACCTTTGGTCATTTAAAAATATTTGGATGTACAAGTTTTGTACATATTAAAAGAAAATATAAGCTAGATTTTGTATCAACAAAAACTATTTTTTTAGGATATTCACCATTTAAAAAAGGGTACAAATGTTATGATCCCATTAATAAAAAATTATTTATTTCTAGAAATGTTGTATTTTTTGAGAATGAGCCATACTTCAAAAAATTAGGAGAAATTCAAGAGCCTAATCAAATCCAAATTGAAGGAATAAATTCGGTAATACCCTATATTGCACAAAATAATTTAGAAGAAAATGAAACAAGTGATGTTGAAGACAAAATGGATGATAATAATAATGACACAAATGAAACCGAAGCAGATAATAATCCGGAGCTTAGACGGACAACTAGGGTATCAAAACCATCAACTAGACTTAGAGACTATGTTACTAATTATACCATCCAATATCCTATACAAAACTTTGTTTTATATGAAAAAATTTTGCCTTCATACCAAGCTTTCCTTACCTCCATAGAAAAAGAAGAGGAGGGTTCCGCTGCCTCCATTTTCCATGCCTCCACCGTGCCTCCAAATATGAACCGTACATCAACTAATTAGATCAACGTATAGGATTAAAAGACTCCTAGCGAGAAAAATATATCCAGTTCATCTCCAGTTTTCTCTCTCCGTAATCCCTCTTTCTTTTTGCCCTCCCAGTGCCCCTCCGCACCACGCCACCCCCATACGCGCTCCCCTCCCGACCACTCCGCGCCACGCGCCGCACCCCCTCCCTACCTTTCTCTGTCTCTTTTCTCTTACTCCTCCCTTTATTTCGAGCCTTGGAGCCGCATCCCTTCCCGACCCCTCTCGACCTCGACCCAACGCCGCACCTCCGAACAGCTTCGATTTTTTGTCCCCTCTTTAGGAGTTGGAACCGTAAGTAATTCCTCTGCAAGATGTACTGGTATCAACAAATGCATATTTGAATTGTGTATCAGTGTATATAGTTGTGTTGTTAATTTGTTATCACCCTGAGTGGAAATCTGATAAACACTTAATTGGGTGACAATATTATGGTTGTGCTGTTCTAATCTTCATTCTACAAAAGTACAATTGCAAATTGGCATGAATGGCCTCAAAAGCTGGCACGAGCACTGTACTAAACTTGAATGCAATCATTATACCTTACTAAGGCGGTGTTCAAACAGGGACTAAAGGTTGCAGAACAAACTTCAGCAACTCCAACTGTTGCAAGTGGTGATGCAAAGGCAGGGCCTTCAGTACACAGGTTATCGACTGAAGGGTTTTCAATGGACAAGAACAACAATCGTTGTGTGGAACAATAGCTTTTGCTGGTGTCCTTGGTTGGTATCTACTCTCCAAGCCCAAGAAATCCAGCAACAAATTCTCTGATTAAGCACCAACTGTTGTATCCATGCAATGATAGAATTTTTTTGTCCTGTAGAAACATTCTTATGCTGAAAGTAGTCAACTTATTTATATGAACATGTCATTCTGTTTGCTTTTTGAATATGTATCTATATGCACTTGTAACAAGAAATTTATTTTTACGTACTTGTATAAATCTCTCTTTATATACACTTGTATATTTTTAACTGGCTGGGACAATTTCCAAGCAGAAGTACTTAGAAATTTATATTGTATTTAGTATTAAATTAATATTCTTGATCAAGCCAGTACCGATCAAAAGCGATCCTGTATATTCACAGTAATAGGAAGGGATAAGCTTCAAGCTTTAAGACTACAAAACATGGATTTTAATTTCATCAACAATTGCATCTAATATATCAGGGTTAATATGGTGTTATTACTCCATCTTCATCTTCACAAGGCTGCCACCGTCTATGATTGTGTCCATGATTGTATTGTTATTATTTCCGCTACTTGCAATTTTTGTTCGAGATTGTAATAACTAAAGTGTATGCTCTTCTTTCTTTCTATTTTAACTCGTCCGTATGCACTTGTTGATAATTTTATGTATGCACTTATTGATGCATTTAGTGTTACTATAACTTGTTGAATGGGACCTGTCATTACAACTAAGTCGGTAGTGGTACATTTTACCAAGTATTTTAGTTTTGTAGACTATGTTGTAACATTTGCTTTGTATAAAGCTTGTCCAATCAATTATAAAGCTAATTGCAGAATTTCTGACATGTATGATGTAGCACACTATTTGCTATTATCAGAAAAAAGAAACGCAGAAATGTTTCATCTTTCCAAGCAATTTGAATTGAAGAACATCAATGCAAGATAGATTTAATACCATACTAGCGGTACCAGTTAGTGGTACCATAGTAGTTAAAATGTCCAACAACATCCATTCTAAGACAGTAACAGTTAAAATGTTAAACTATATCCACCAGTCACTACCATCATAAACTTGACATAACAAAATAAAAGTAAAAACAAATATATATATATTACAATGGCACTTCATATAAAAAATGAGTAAAAAAAAATACTACATTCACCACCATAAACTTGAAAGGTTCTAACTGTATGCAATCAATGAAACTATCAATATGATGCTCTAGAATAGAAGGGTCGTGTTGTTCTTGGATAGAAAGTGAAGGAGACGAATTGGGGAGTAAGGAAATAGAACGGACTATGGATTCTGAAGAACCACCGAGATCAGGCGAGACAAGAAGAGGATGTGGTCGGTGCCAAATTCGAGGTGGTTCCATTGAGGGTTGCAAGAGGAGAATGGTGAGAGCAGATAGCGAAACCTTGAAGAAGAATAGATACGGAGGGTCGCGGAACGGCGAGAACGGCGCTGGGGTGGTACAGAGGGTCACCAGAGGGGAGGCGCGGAGGTGTGCCGATGAGGGGATGGGCGGACTGGAGGTGAGATTGGGAGGAAAAGTGAAAGAGCAATGACGGGGTGAGGGAGAAACTGGAAGGTGAACGACAAAGAAACTGGAGACGATTTGGTGATTTTTTTTCGCTGATGAAATTTTTAATCCGGGCCGTTGATCAAGTTTTTTGATGTACGGTTCAGAATTGGAGGAACGCTGGAGGCATGAAAAATTGAGGCAGTGGAACCCTCCTCGAAAAAGAAATAGAACCAAAAAATTATCAAGAGGCCATTCAAAATCCAACTTGGGATAATGCCATGAAAGAAGAGCTAAAAGCTCTAGAAAAAAAATGAAACATGGGTAATAGTTTCATTACCAAAAAATAAAAAACCCGTTGGGTGCAAATGGGTTTACAAAATTAAATACAATTGTAATGGTACCATAGAAAGGTATAAGGCAATATTAGTAGCCAAAAGATTTACACAAACATATGGAATAGATTATAATGAGACTTTTGCACCGGTTGCAAAAATGAATACCGTTAGGGTATTATTTTCCATTGCAGTAAACAATGAGTGGAATTTATACCAAATGGATGTAAAAAATACATTTCTTCAAAGAACACTTGAGAAAGAAATTTATATGACACTTCCACCGGGTCATGTAAAAGAAAAAAATGCTAACATTGTTTGTAGGTTAAAAAAATCAATTTATGGACTTAAGCAATCTCTAAGGGCATGGTATAGCAAGCTATCTCAATATTTAATTTATTACGAGTTTAAAATTAGCAATGCTGATCACTCCTTGTTTACCAAAAGTGAAGGAAAAAATATAACCATTGTCTTAGTATACGTAGATGATTTAATAATTACCGGAAATAATTTAGAAGCAATTAGAAAAATCAAATTCCAATTAAAAGAAAAATTTGACATTAAAGATTTAGGATATTTAAAATATTTTCTAGGAATAGAAGTAGCTTTTTCAAACAAAGGTCTATTAATTTCACAAAGAAAATATACCTTAGATTTATTAAAAGAAACCGGTAAATTAGGTTGTAAACCGGCCTCTACACCAATAGATAATAAATATAAATTAAATACCGAGGATGGTAAACCTTTAGAAAATATAAATCAATTCCAAAGACTTGTACGAAAATTAATTTACCTCACGGTAACTCGTCCGGATATTTCTTTTTCCGTAAGTCAAATTAGTAAATTTATGCATTTACCAAGAACACTACATTTAGAGGCCATAAATAGAATTTTGAGATATTTGAAAGGAAATCCCGGAAAGGGCATTTGGATGAAGAATAATAATTCTAATGCAATATGTGGCTATTCCGATGCAGATTGGGCCGGTAGCTTTGATAGAAAATCCACCACCGGCTTTTGCACATTTGTAGGCGGAAATTTAGTCACATGAAAAAGCAAGAAACAAAATGTCGTGGCACGATCAAGCGCGGAAGCGGAGTATCGAGCTATGGCATCAACCGCAAGCGAATTGATATGGCTCAAGCAATTGCTCAAAGATATGGGAATCAATGTTGATCAACCCATGAAAATGTATTGTGACAACAACTCCGCACGACACATTGCTCAAAATCCCGTATTTCACGAACGGACCAAACACATAGAAGTTGATTGTCACTTTATTAGAGAGAAGGTCCAAGCCAAGGAAATAGAAACACCGTTTGTTCGAAGTGAAGATCAACTAGCAGATGTTTTCACAAAAGGATTGGATCGTAAGCCGTTTGAAGAAATCACAAGCAAGCTAGGATTATTCGATATTTATAATCCTAGCTTGAGGGGGGGTGTTGAATAATAATCTTAGAAATAATAGATCAAGGGCTTATATGCAAAATGTACAAAATAACTTAAGTAACTTACTGTAGCAAAAAGGGGATAGTTCCAACGGTTATATTGACCTTGTAATATATATATATACAACCACTGTAACAGAAAAAAATATATACTTTTCAAAATACAAAAATTCTCGTCTCCTCAACCTTGCATCTCTAAAAATAACATATTTATTGTTGCGTTCTTATCTGTGTTTTAAAAATGGCTAGGCTAGCCCGTAATACAAGAATCAATAATTAAAAATAATAATTATTATTTTAATGACCCGCTAGAAAATTAGGATTTGCCAACGCCAACACAAACAAAACAGATGGTGCAAGACACTGTTGCAATCGGCTATTGAAATTCAGTAGACAGCGTTAATCACATTTGTCGTCGCGAAACGAAAGCGATGGCGTTGGTTTCGTCAAACCCGATGGCGAACGTGCACTGCTAATGATATATTGACTGTTTTGAGCCGATAGCATATATGTGTACATTTCCTATCAGGACGATAAGCAACGGTTCGGAACCCGATGGCAGAACGTGATTTCAACCGATATAGAAGTGCTTTTCTCTAGTGGTGAAAGTCTCTATTAATTTAACAAGTTTTGCTAGGCCTATGATTTCCACATTGATGACGCATGCAGTGGCGAGTCCAATGTATCACAGGGGTAGGCACTTGCCTACCCCTGGATTTCGTTTTTTTTTGGACCGGGGTTTTTATTTTAATTACAGCCCATAACTCAAACAACACCCCATTCTAATTCCAGCAGCCCAGGGCCCAGCCAATTTTTTTCCGCGAGTTTTAATCAAAGGAGCAGCAGCCCATACCCCATAGCATCTACGCCGAAGAAAGGAAGAAAGAAAGGACTGCACGAGCGTCTGCGCGGCCGAGCCTGCCGTTTGCATCTGCCGCGGTGCTGCCTGCCGTCTGCACGGCCGAGTCTGTCGTCTGCGTCTGCCGCCTGAGCGGCTGTGCCTTCCGCCTCCGCCTTCCCGACTCCGCCTGCCGGAGCAGCTGATCGATTTTTGGGAGCTTCTGAACCGTCTTGTGCGCTTCTCAATCGCTTTTCCAATTTCTGGTATATTTCCAATTAATTAGACCGTAAGAGTATTAGTTGTCGATTAATTTAATCTCAGATATCTCAATTTTGAAATTGGAGCCGTGTGAGTGTGTTTCTTTAGTGCTCCCTGGTGAGTTATTTTCTTCTCTAATTGTTGATTTCAGAATTATTAATGTTGTATCCTGTATCCAGATATTAGTGGGATTAAAGAGTATCAAATTGTGGCAATCTGAACTAAGTGTAGATTTGAATTATTCACTGGATGACCCTACTCTTGTTAAGCTGAACTACGTGTAGATTTGAATTTGTATATGATTTAATTACATGGCAAACAAAAGGACAGCGGATTATTAGAAGTTAAAATCAGTCGTACTTTAATTCCATTATACATATTATTTCAAACTGCTCAATCCTCTTGAACCCGAACCCGTTAATTTATTTGAAGTTAAAATCGGTCGTACTTTAACTTGTATTCTTCTTTTAATTGTGTCTTGAATCCGAACTCAAACCCGAACCCGTTAATTTATTTGAACCCGAATCCGATTTTTGCCTACCCCTGACTCAAATCCTAGCCTCGCCACTGGACGCATGGAGAGGATTTTGCAGGGTTCTTCTAATGACAATTGCATAGGTAAAACTATAAATATTTTAAGAGACCTAATAAAATTTAACAAAAAAATATACATATCGCAATGATAAGGAAAACCATATTATTTTTCCAAACTAGTAGAATATAGTTACATCATCATCAAATAAGAATTATAAGAGAACTCAACTATAATCTCATCTTAACCGTAACGTACAAACACTTATGCCTAGTAAATAAAGAAAAAAATAAACTGAAAATAAACTAAGAACAAGAAAAATCTTACATTCTGGTGAACTCTTTGATCACCAATATTTTAAACTTCTTCCAGAAAGAACCCTCCTTACCATCATATAACACAACATAAATTATATTTGCCACAAGGTAAAGAGCATATTGGATTATTATAATGATTCTGAATCTATGGGTTTCAAATTCATTACGGTGTTCATTGTTGTAGTAATCCAAATAACTAATACCCAACAACAAAACCATCATTAATTGAACTGCACACAAACTAGCACCAAAATCATGTCGAATAAATCTTGTCAAGTGCCAATAAAGCAAAATTATGCAGCCAAATGATATGATTGGATAAATAAATAATACTGGGTTTTTGCTAATATTAGCTATCAGATCACTTAAAAGTGGCATCCCCATCGTGAATAATGCCATGAGAAGAATGCCATAGCGACTCTCCGTTAATTCTGAAGGATCGAGTTGTTTTACTGAAGTATTGTCTGACTGAATAGGATCAATTCTGAAAGAACAAAGGCAATGGTTTAGTTCTTTTTACTTTGTGAAAAATGCTTAATGTTGTATCATGGTAGTTTTTATGGTCGTAATTAAGAACAACAGAATGATAGATATTAATACAACAAAGAGAATCTCTTTTGTTATTAGGAAATTGAAAGTGGCATTAGCGCGCCAAGAAAAAGATGAATGTGTTAATGAAAGAAAAATGTACTCATTTAAATTTACCTTATGTTGCAAACAGAAGTCTCACCACTTCCAATCGTCTTCTTCATTATTTGATCAGAAAAAAAAAATACTAACAAAATTAATTTTTCTTTTCACTTTAGATTTATCTTGATTTCAATTTATTGAAAAAACTTTCCTCAATATCTTGGCTTTTAATTCTTTTTTGTTGCAATATTTAGTTTGCACAATATTAGAAAAAATATATATATATATATAGTTAAACCTAGTTACGATTAACTACTATTTTTTTCTATGACTACTCAATTTAAATGTGAAACCTATTTAAGAAGTCATATTCAATATAAACAATATTGATATACAATAAACAATGGAGAGTTATTTAAGACTCTAATTATAGTGATTTTCAGAAAAGTGGAGATAATATATTGGTGAATACCGTGGTTATGTTTTTCTAATATTGTAACGACTAAATATTGCACCAAAAATAATTAAAAGACGACTAATTGAGGAAAACTTTTTCTATAAATTGGAATCAAGTGAAATTTCAAGTGAAAAAAAAAATTAATATGATACTTTTCTTTTCTGACAACATGGACACTACTACAAACAAACATATTTATCATTGGATGTGCTTCCGCACAAATGGTGTATGTCACGAGTAGCAACGCTGTAATTACTTTGAACTTTTTAACATTTGTTCAGTAAAAACAACCAATGGCGTCGATATATAGACCATTTCCTTTGCCATCAGTTAAAAACAAAAACAGAACTACATGAAAAGAAAGTTAAATTAAAACAGATCCAATTAAGGAATGCACCTAGTGGTATTATAATTAATATTACCAAATTAACATCCAAATTAAATAGATCCCAATCTTCAAAACATCCGAACCAACCATACATGTAAAAAACATCAATCTAGTATAACTCCAAATTAGTCTTCAAACAACAACATTCATATCGATCAAACATCACGTTTATAAATAGCCACAATCTCCAGACATCCAAAATAACATGATAATCCTTCAGGCATTCAAAACAACATGCCAAAGTTTGATCAAACATCTAAAACAACCATCCAGCTAGTATAACTCCAAAGTCTTCAGACAACAACATTCATATCGACCAAGCATCGCGTATATAAATTGCCAATCCCAATCGCTATAGCCCAATTCCATTGTTGGAGTTATCATTCTACTATACAGATAAGAACAAGTGGTCAATATAGAAAAGTACCTAAAATTTCTCAATTCCCCTTTACCAAACATGAGATACTGTATCACTCGTTTGGGATATTTGTACCGATGGTGTAGATGTGGTGATCTTTACCATTCGTAATGTAGATGAGCCATCAGCATTAGTTTGATCAATACCAACTGTGTTCCTTGTTGAACGAATGGCAATGTTCTCAAGTGGCAACGATGTAAGTACTTGGAAAATAAATTGGTATTAATTAATTAACCACTCTCATATGTGTAGTCAATTAATTGATTAGGATGCATTGTGTCATTAAGTTTAAAGCTATACTATGTAATTATAATGAGATAATTATTTAATAAGATACATATATAATACCTACTCAATAATATCTAATTAAATAATAAGGATTAACGTACGGACTCCTGAAATTTTTGTGTTATAATTTTTTAATATAAAAAGTTCATAATTAAATTACCAACAATAAGATATCACTAGCTAAATTAGAAACAACAAATACTCATTGTTATCATAAGTTCGTAATCAAGATTAAAACAGAACTACATGATAAGAAAGTTAAAGTTAAACAGATCCAATTAAGGAATGCACCTAGTGGTATTATAATTAATATTATCAAATAAATATCCAAATTAAAAAGATCCCAATATATACTACAAAACATCCAAAACAACCATATATGCACAAAACATCAATCTAGTATAAGTCAAAATTAGTCTTCAGACAACAACATTTATATTGATCAAACATCACATTTGTAAATAGCCAAAATCTCTAGACATCCAAAATAACATGCCAAAATCGGGCCAAACATCCAAAATAACCATCCATCTAGTATAACTACAAAGTCTTCAGACAATAACATTCATATCGACCAAGCATCATGTATATAAATAGCCAATCCTGATTGATATAGCCCAATTCAATTATTGGAGTTATCATTCTACTACACAGATCTAAACAAGTGGTCGATATAGAAAAGTATCTAAAATTTCTCAATTCCCGTTTACCAAACATGAGATACTGTATTACTCGTTTGGGATATACCGATGGTGTAGATGTGGTGATCTTTACCATCCGTCAGCATTAGTTTGATCAATACCAACTGTGTTCCTTGTTAAATGGATGGCGATGTTCTCAAGTGGAAACGATGTAAGTACTTGGAAAATAAATTGGTATAAATTAATTAACCACTCTCATATATGTATTCAATTAGTTGATTATGATATATTGTGTCATTAAGTTTGAAGCTATACTATGTAATTATAAAGATATAATTATTTAATAAGATACATATATCATACCTACTCAATAATATCTAATTAAATAATATAGATTAACGTACGGGCTCCTAAAATTTTTGTGTTATAATTTTTTAACATAGAAAGTTCATAATTAAATTACCAACATTAAAATATCACTAGCTAATTAGAAACAATAAATACTCATTGTTATCATAAGTTCATAATCAAGATTAAAAACAAAAACAGAACTGTATGATAAGAAAGTTAAATTAAAACAAATCCAATTAAGAAATGCACCAAGTGGTATTATAATTAATATTACTAAATGTTGTACCCTAAAAAATTGGGAAATGATTATCTGGACAAAGATGCCATTTAATCTATGTTACCCCGATACGCCATCTAGGGCCCCGTACCCGTATCGGGTGCGTATCGGATACGGATACGCACCAGATACGGCACCGATACGTACCAGATACGGCACCGGTACGTGTCCGATACGCCAGCTGGCGTATCGGCTTACGTGGCGTATCCCACACACTTCCGATACTCCACCGATACGGTCTGATACTTCCCGATACGCCACGGATACTCCCAGATACTTCTGGATACGCCACTGATACTTGTGTACAAGGCAAAATCCTGTGGATCGCGTCCGTACACCGCACGCCTTCTGTGTACCATGAGCCGCGCAAGAACACAAAAAATTCGCCATTAGGCTTGTAGCGTGAATCGAACATGGACTTGTTCGCTCAGAATCAAAGCAACTACCACTACACCACACAAGCCTTTGATGACAATACATGTAACTTTGGTATAATATACATGTTTAATTAATAATATAATTAAAATAATAAAAAATAATATATATAATAGCCGTATCGTATCCTAGATTTTTGGAAATTACCGTATCTCCGTATCCATATCGTATCCGATACGATACCCGTATCCATATCCATGCAACGTAGCATTTAATCCAATCAAAATTGAACAATTAATATGTCAACCATATGTTAATTGGTTCAAATCCACAAAATAGGAAATAAAATTGTCAAAATAAAATTCATGATTAAAATCTACATAAATAATCATGAATTTTGATATACTATACATTTTCTAACTCAAAATGGTTGAAAAGTTATGGAATTTAAAAAAAAAAAATATGATGACATGGCAGCCTCTGATTGGTGGCACCTGGCATGGGGACCCTTAGCATTTTCTGTATCAGTTTGGGTATAAATTAGGGTGCACAGAAAAAATCTTACTACCATGGGCCTACAAGTCAGCCTACAAGGAATTTCACTGGTTCTCCAAGATGGGTGAACTAGTTCTACTAAGATAAAGCATATAGACCAAAATGTCAATGAAACGGTTCATTATACACCATGACATAATATGCACATTCCCAGCTGTCCTTTTGTTGCGGGCACTATATCAAATTGTACCCAAGCAAAAAGTTAGCAATTTTTAGAAGATGCAATTCAACAATTCATAATAAACCGAAATAATTTTTTAAAAATAGTAAATTTTAGTCGTAAGCACCACATTACCTTGTTCTTTATAAGCTTCAACTTATCGCTTCTTCCGATTCCTCCAGTTACCTTCTCCACGACCCAGGGACTGTTGAAATAACATAGAAATTAGTAATTACAAGAGATATTGAAATGGTTTAGCAGATTTAATTTGAAACACTTACTCCTTCAGCGCGTCGATGATCGCAAGATCTCTTACAAGTTTATGCTTGTCATACTTGTTGCTCGAAGAATCGAACAAGTGGAGCTCACTTTCATACGGCCGGAGCACGAACAATACCCAATGAGCGCTGCATGTTAGGTTTGTAGCATGTTATATTATATAATATATTTCTATGAAATTAAAAAAATTCAATAAAATAAGAGTATATATATATAATAGTACTAACTCTTGAAAGTACGGTATGAAGATAAATTTCTTGTCCCGGTTTTCTCGCAGAGCTTTCCTCAGGTACGTATCGGCATATTTCTTCGACAGGTCATCATCACCTTGCAAAAGATAGCCGAACGTCTTCTCAGGATTCATAAACCCTATAAGGATCTCTGGAAAGTTGTCCCTTTGGTATTTGAACACGAACCTGCAAAAAGACGTAGATGTGGTATAAATTTTTTAAATTTTGAATTAAAATCCTAAATTATGTCATTATTACGAATATAAACTCACAGCATGAAGGTCTGCATAACTGGTACGCTGAGCCACTCCGTGCGCATGCACAAGTCCCTGTAGTCATCTCGATTGACTGTTATGACATAGGGTTCATTGAAAAGCTCAAGCGACGCCGGGACACTGATGAAGGGTTGACCTTGGCGCAGAAACTGATCACGCACATTCTTGTACAAGTCTCCCAGTTGGTTGAAATCGATGGTGTCGAAATCCTTGTAGGTTGAAATCGGAGAGGGCCGAAATCCTACAGGTTCTTTGGGTTGTTCCTGCAGTTAGGACCAAAAAATCAGGCACAAATACTTGTAACTCTATAGGATGTATAGATGCAAATTTACAAGTAGAATAAGTTGTAATAATAATGTAAGTTTGTTACCAGATCCTCAAAAGATATGAGGGCCATCGGCCATGAAGTGTAACTGCCAATAGCGGAGCGAAGTGTCACGAGTTCGCCATTTGGCACAGGTAACGGAGTGTCCTCCTCACCCGGATGACACACATCCACCGTTACCCTCGCATGATCATCCGGTACAGGCATACCGTGAATCACTAAGCCTTTTTGGATCGGAAGATTGATTGTCCCGATGGCCACTTCGTGCTTTACCCCGTCGCGAACCGCCTGGAGTTTGCAGGTTCATTCTGATTGCTATACAAATATATTATGTATTGCGGTTAACAAAATAACATTTACGAATTGTAAGAAAAGTAACGAAATTCTTTTTTCAATTTAATCAAATGACATTTACCTGAATCGGATCGAAATATGGCTGCGGTTGGATTGACTGGCAGCTGCTCTGGACCGCTCTCGGGCTTTCTTGTACAATTGGTTCAGTCTGTTGGGCCATCATCTGGGCCAATTGTTGTTGAACCAATTGTTGTGTCTGCTCAGACATTTCGGCCTTCAACCTCGCTGCCATATCCTCGAAGTCCCTTTTTTGGGCCGCTACTCTCTAAGCCACTTCTCTCTGTATCCTCTCTTCATTCTCAGCCTCAGAGTCCACCATTCTCGGCCTCCTCTTACTTGGTTGCCCCTCGTAGGCTGTTGTGATTCTCACGTGGGATCCAATCCCTCACACCCTCCCTGCATGCTCCCGATTTAGCAGAGATTTCCCCAGAACATCGTCGTAACGCTCGACGGAAAGCAAGCCTCTATTGAATGCATCTTCATTTTCTTGCTGAAATGGCAAAGTTCACATGTTAGAGAAAAATAAATTCATGATTGAGTTCGACAAATAGATATAGAATAGCACTCACAACTCTCTTGACGACCTCTTCTACTGCCGGATCTGGATAAACAGGCTCCTGGCCGCCCTCAGGGACCTTCTGTCTTGCCAAGCACCATGCGACATGCCTATGCTGGATAGACATGTCGAGTAACTCCTTCTCTGACAGTGCAGTTGTTGACCCTTGGGAGGATGGCGAGCCACTCGATGCCTGCAAGTCCACAATCCCCTACAGAGCATCTTTGAGCTTCTTCTTGAATTTCTCACCAGCGTAGCCTCTGTATCCTAAGCGATGCGGATAGATGTTCTTCTTCTGATTCGCCCGCCCCTTCTCACTTAGCTCCTACAGTTTTAGAGGAGAAATAATTGGACTTATAAAGAAGCTTGGAGATAAAGTATCTGTATATATAATAGAGGAATACACATACCCTGAAAGCTTCCGACTGGCGGGACACCACAAAGGCATCCCAATCTTCTTGACTGATTTGGTACTTCTTGAGTTTGGGCGTCTTACCCTTCAGTGCAAATTTTGTCGTCAGATCGGTTCTGAACTTACGGTGTAGAGCGGACATTTGCGAGAGAAGGCACTTTTTCAACTTCTCGTTATCAGGTATTTTCTAGTCCTCCTGCCAAAACAAATAGTGATCAGGTTTGGAGTTATTCTAATATCAAATAAAAGCTGGAGAAATAAAAGATCATATATAGAGCTTACCGACAGAGTCGCCCATATCTTATCCTTCATGAGATCGTCAACCTCAGACCAATCATTTATAGTGATCAGGACATTCCTTTTGACCGAGAGACCCAGCTGAGAGGAAAAACTTTTAGTATTTTTATCAATGACAGGCCTCCCAAACTTATCAAATGCCACCTTCTTCCCTTGGGTATTAATCACCCAAGTCAGCTGTGTGGGCCCCCTCCCTCGTTTCTTACCCGAATCCTGCTCACCTTCGCCATCAGAGGATCGCTCACTATCACCACTAGATGACATGGTAGGGACTGCAACACAATTTCACATATCAATTACACATAAGTCTCATACATCTCATATATCAAACCCTAAATTTAACAAACCCTAAATTCACAATTCACAATTCACATAAGTCTCATTTCACAATTCACCATTCAAAACCCTATATTTGAACAATACAAACCCTAAATTCACAATTCAAACCCTAAACCCTAAACCCTAACTCAAAATTTATATAGCTCACATATATAAAAAATTTACCAAAATTTACTAAGCACATTCTAAAAATTCCAAAGCAAATTATAAAAATCTATATAGCTCACATATAGCTCACATAATCAATTCCTAAGCACATATAGCTCACATATATCAAAAATTTACCAAAATTTACTAAGCACATTCTAAAAATCTATATAGCTCACATAATCAATTCCTAAGCACATATAGCACACATAATCAATTCCTAACCCTAACTCAAAATTTATAGCTCACATATAGCTCACATAATAAATTCCTAAGCACATTCTAAAAATTTAGAAAACTCTAAACCCTAACTCAACAATAATTCCAATAATTTGAAACATAATTTCGCAACTCCTATTTAATTTGTAACTTAATTTCAAACTTAATTTAAAACTTAACAATATATACCAATAATTCCACAATTCTCATCAATAATTAGGGTACATACCAAGAATCTTCACAAAAACCAGAAATGAGAATAGAAAATCACTTACCAGAGAGAAATAGAGACCCAGGTGTTGTGGTCGGTACCAAGGAAGAGAGAGAGGGGGCGGATGTGGTGGCCGGTACCACACTCGGCCAACAAGAGAGAGAAAGGCGACAGAGAGGAGAGGCGGAGGGAACCCTAGGCGACAGAGAAGAGGCGGAGACAAAGGCGCGCAAACCCTAGGCCGGGATTAAGTGAGAGAGAAGAGGAGAGGCGGAGTGAAAGAGAGAGGCGGATCGAGTGAGAGAGAGAGAGGCCGGGATTTGAAAACTCAAAAAATTTCTAAGTTCTTAAACCGAAATATTTGGAGAGGGAAACCATTTAGTGTCGGTTCTAACTTACCAACCGATACTAAAATTCAATTTGTGTCGGTTCATATGTATAACCGATACTAAATATAAATTTGTATCGGTTCATATGTATAACCGATACTAAATATAAATTTGTATCGGTTCATATGTACAACCGATACTAAATTTAATTTTTGTGTCGGTTCTGATTAAAAACCGAAACTAAATGTAATATATTGAAATGTGATATCGATTAATTTTATTTTATTTAAACAAAATGTAATTTAATTAATTGATTAATTTAGATAGGATTTAGAAAAATAAATTTTAATTAAATTTAGGTGTAATGTATTTTAATTTAGATAAAATCGGTTACAACTTAGTAATTAATTTAATTTTATTTAAAAAAATGTAATTTAATTAATTAATTAATTTAGATAGGATTTAGAAAAATAAAATTTAATTAAATTTAGATAAAATATGGATAATAAATTAAATTAGGCTAATAAATTACGTGCAAAACAAAATAAATAAATTACATATGGAAGGGAAATGTAATGCAAAAGAAAGTAGATAGCTTGTGTGAGTCCCATCTTCCAGTAATGTAATGCATCCTGAAAGGAAAAAAATAAACTCTTCTTAATTCATATATATCTTGGAATTAATTAAATTATTTTTTATAACTGAAAACGACAATTCCAATTGGTATATATAGACATACCAATCATTCAAGCTTATTCTTGGACCCATTCTCCTTCGTTATGATCGCGGCACGTGTGACTGGTGTCGCCATCCGGAATGCTCTGTGAAGATGCTATGCCTATGGAAAATGGAGGTATCTCGTCAAAATGATCGAACGCTTCTTCATCATCCACATTATCAACCCCAATGATACGTCTTTTTCCGAGTAGGACAACATATTTTGAACGATCCGCGGGGTCAATTATGTAGAACACCTGTGTGGCTTGTCTTGTAAGTATGAATGGATCGTCCTTATACCTAGCCTTACTGAAATCTACCAAAATAAAGCCATCATTGTCAACTTTAACCCCTCGACTGTTATCGACCCATTTACAACGAAATAACGGGATATTAAATTGTCTGTAATCCATTTCCCAAATTTCTTCAACAAACCCATAATATGACATTGATGCATGTGAGAGTCCGGCAGCTTTAACTCCTGAAAAATCATTCGAAACGGCTACTAACGTCACTCCACTGTTCTGCACAGTACTTTTTAAATCTTGACTTTTCGTGTAAAATGTGTACCCGTTGATATCGTATCCTTCGTAGGTCCTCACAACTTCTCTTGGGCCAAGAGCCAACATTTTGATGGTTTCCGAAATGTTTTCTTCTTTCGGAGCCTTCAAGACTCGACGAGTCAGCCAATCTTCGAACTTTTCTTTGTGTTTGCCAATCAACCACTTATCGGACCTCTTCGGGTTCTGTTGCCGCAACTCGGTCATATGCTCTTGATAAAATGGATAAACGTCTGTGAGGTGTTGTAGAACATGGAAATGTGCTAGCTTCATAATCTCTTTTTGGGGCACGAATAATTTTGAACCAATTGTGCCTACACCGTGAAGTCTTCCCTCATGCCGAGATTTAGGAATGCCAACAGGTTTTAAATCCTCCAGATAATTAGTACAATACTCAATAACCTCCTCGGCGGCATAGGATCTCACAATGCTGCCCTCAGGACGATACCGGTTTCTGACGTATCCCTTTAAAATTCCCATGTACCTCTCAAACGAATACATGTACCGCAAGAAAACTGGTCCACACATCTTAATTTCGTTAACCAAGTGGACAATCAGGTGAACCATGATATCAAAAAAAGACGGCGGAAAATACATTTCGAGGTTACAGAGAGTGACAACAACCTCCTTCTGCAAATTATCTAACGTCTCGGGATCATTTACTTTGCAACAAATGGCGTTGAAGAAAAAACATAACTTCGTGATAGTTTGCCTAACACACGGTGGCAGTATGCCCCGAATTGCAACAGGAAGAAGCTGTGTCATTAAAACATGACAGTCGTGAGACTTCATACCCGTCAATTTTAATTTTTCCATGGAAACCAGGCTTTTAATGTTGGAAGAATATCCAGATGGAACTTTGACACCGTGAAGGCATTCGCATAGGCTTTTTTTTTCGTCACTCGACAACGTATGCATTGTGGGAGAAATATACCACCAGATTTTACCCTTCTCGGTCTTCTTCTCTGTGGGTTGTAGATCCTGCCGTATGTTCAACAACTACATGTCTTTCCGAGCATTGATACCGTCCTTTGTCTTACCCGGAATATTCAACAATGTGCTGACTATGCTATCACACACATTTTTAACAACATGCATCACATCGAGACAGTGTCGAATCTCTAAATGCTCCCAGTACGGTAAATCCCAAAAATACCGACCTCTTATTCCACATAATTTTCGGATCTCCTTTCTTTCTTGCAGCTTTTTTCTTAAATTTCCCAAATTCTACCTTGATATCCCTAACTCGTACGTAAACTTCTCGTCCGGTCAATGGGTATTTCACTCTCCCATGTTCGCTCTTTCCATTGAATTCTCTCTTTCTCTTCTGTGGGCGGATTGGCAGGAAGAAATCTACGATGACCCATGTACACATTTTTAGAGGAGTTAGGGAGATACAGATCGACTGTCCCGTCCATACAGACAGGGCACGCTTTCTCTCCTTTGACACTATAACCCGATAAATTACCATAAGCCGGGAAATCATTGATGGTGCAGAAAATCATGGCATGTAGAGTGAAAATCTCCTTACTATATGCATCAAATATCTCTACTCCGGGAGCCCATAATTTTTTCAGATCCTCAATCAATGGCGCTAGATACACATCTATGTCGTTTCCGGGCTGTTTAGGTCCTGATATCAGCAAGGTCATCATAATGTATTTGCATTTCATACATAACCAAGGCGGAAGATTATAAATACACAATAGAACTGGCCAACTGCTATGTTTACTACTCATGTTACTGTGCGGATTTATTCCATCGGCACTGAGCCTGAGCTTTAGGTTTCTTGGGTCACCGCCAAAGTTAGAGAACTTTCTGTCGATATTTCTCCACTGAGGAGAATCAGCAGGGTGCCGTAATTTCTCGTCTTTTTCCGGCTATCGGCATGCCAGCGCAATAATTTTGCATCTCTAGCATTGGAAAACAAACGTTTGAACCTCAGTATCACGGGGAGGTACCACATTACTTTTGCTGGAGGTTCTTTACTCGGTCTGTCAGTATAACTTCCATTGACTGTTGACTGCTTTCTACTGTAACGCGATGCACCACATTTCGGACACTCGTGATAATCTTCGTACTCATTCCGATACAATATACAATCATTTCGACATGCATGTATTCTTTGAACTTCTAAATCCACTGGACACAATATTTTCTTTGCTTCATAAGCATTAGAGGGGATCTCGTTTCCATCCAGAAGAATTTCTTTTAAAGCTTGCAATAACGATGTAAAACTCTTATCAGTCCAACCATTAGATGCTTTCAGATTATACAATATTAATACACCTTTCAATTTTGAAAATTTAGCACATCCAGGATACAATTCCTTATTACAATCTTCGTATAAATTCTCAAATACACAGTACTGCTTATCATTACCGAAATCCTCTTCTAAATCACGTAGCATTTGATCAAAATTATCAACGACTTCATTTTCATTGACCGGCACATCATCACTACCGTCATTTACATCGGTATGGTATTCCTGATGCTCAGAACTGGTACCTTTGTCTGGTTGCAAATTACTCTCACCGTGCCATATCCAACGCTTGTAATGGTGCTTGAATCCACGACGGATCAAATGGTTCCTCACTTGGATGGGTTTCGAAAATTTCTTCAGATTGTTACAATCACAGCAAGGACACAGCATCACACCATTCCCATCACCTGCCATATATTCCTCAGCAACTTTCATAAATTCATCAACACCTGTCATATATTCATTCGACAGACGTGATGCTTCATACATCCAACTACAGTCCATCTACAATTAATTATAAGAAAACACAATCAATTAACCACACGGTTGGGAGTAAGTGTTCACAGTAGGGCTTATATGGGCCGGTTACCATCTTACCACACTCTTTGAATACTCTGTCTCACAATAACCACATATTAGTCGTGTTTTAGTATCTAGGAAAATTTCGGCAGCATTTCCCCTTAGTTCCCCGAGTACTCGGGGAACTAAGGGGAAATGCTGCCGAAATTTTCCTAGATACTAAAACACGACTAATACGTGATTACATCATAATTGAGACAGAGTATTCAAAGAGCAGTCCCAAAACGGGGACTATTCAAAATTAATCCCTAATGGATTAATTTTGAACGGGTATCATGACCTAAAGGTATTAATTAGTTCGGTTGTGGCTCGTAAGACAATACTCTACCTACATATATATATTTACTATAGATCGATAAACCTAATTAACTATACACACAATGCACAAAGTACGTACTAATTAATTAAAAACAAGAGTTTTAGGTTGGGCTAGCTTACATTTGTTTGTATGCCGGATTGAGCGAGATAAAGAGATCGTTGCACTGACCAAATCCCTCAAAAAAATCCAATTATCTACAAAATTAATATTTTTGCGGAATTAACACAATGGCATGCTACAAAATTACAAACTTAACCTAATAAACAATTTTCCAACAATATTATAGCATGATTCTAAATTATTTATTCCATACTCTCAATGATTTCAAGAATTTGGCTTTGAACCGAGCTACAATGTTGATCAAAGAAATATCAAGGAGATCAAGGACTTACATGCAAAATTACCTCAATCCTCCTCTCCTAAAGCTTCCTGCCTTAGATCAAAGAAAAACAAGTGCTTTTTCGCAAAGAGAGAAAAGAGAGAGCAGCTGAAAGTGAACAGCCGTCAAAAACCTAGTTCTAATTCTGTCTGATCGGACTTATAGGAAGAAAGGTCCAATTTGTATCGGTTAATTAAAAAAAACGATACAAAAAACATTTTTGTATCGGTTCCCATAAATGGGCGACACAAAAATTAAAATTTAGTATCGGCTCCTAGCTAAAGAACCGACACAAAACTATTAGTATCGGTTCTCCATTAATAACCGATACAAAAATGGAACATTTAGTATCGGTTCTCTATATGAAACCGATACTAATAGTTCTGTGTCGGTTCTTTAGCTAGGAGCCGATACTAAATGTTAATTTTTGTGTCGCCCATTTATGGGAACCGATACGAAATATTTTTTGTATCGTTTTTTTTTTTAATTAACCGATACTAAATGTTTTTTGTATCACTTCATTCAAAGAACCGATACTATTAGCACTACTAGAATTTGGATTATTTGCATATGACAAAAAATGTTCATTTGCATGCGCTACCCATGTAATTGATGCCAATTGCATAGGTATCCCATGCAAATGCGTTCATACCGTTGACCTCCATGGTAATGACCCTTATTTGCATGGGGCCCATGCAATTGGCATCTTACATGGGTGCGCAAACCTTTTTTGTATGGGCTAATTTTTGGCAGCCCATGCATTTAACTTCCCATGCAATGAATTAATTGCCTATGCAAATATACCGATGCAATTAAACAATTATATGGCTGTTAAAATACAAATATATTCATGCAATGTTTTTTCATTAATTATTTGTTTATTAAATATATTCATCCATCAATATCTTAAATCATAAATACTTCATAAAACTCAATCAATTCACAACAATTATTTCCAACTATATATTATACACATTCATAGTGGTTTGTTATCACAAAATATTACAATCGTGACATATCACGCATAATCTATAAACACACTTAGATCACATCAGGACAAATTAACCACAAGTCAAGACATAATAAGTTAGCACTTGGCTTTATCCATAAGGTGCCTTTTCATCCCTTTTTTGTCTTTCCAATTGCGCCTCAACATAGATAAATTATGCAGATAAACCTGCACATCAAATTATGACAAAATTCATTATGTACCTTGAATGTTATAGGTTTCGTGGTAATATTAACTTTATATTTACCCAAAATATTTCTATGAGGTCTGTAATGAAAGAAGAAGCATTAATGCTAAACAATTCTAGCAAAGCTCACCACTAATGCATACTTGATAAGTCATTCATCAAGTACAAGATAATGACATGTACATTTTTACATAAAAAAGAAAACAAAGTTATATTTAATTATCACTTAGCGCAAAAAGGATGGAAACTAACCAGTTGAGATATGAAATTATTTTGATACTTGGCTTCTATTTTATCTCAACCGCTACCTGCAATTGACAGAAAACATAATTAAAGAAGAAATCAAGCCACTAAGAAAAGATACAAAGTTTATACTTAATTAGTGTGGTTAACTTTGTGCAATTCGAATTTATATGCATGCATCAAATACCAGGACCAATTTGTACCGTCTAATTTGTACCAGTTTATACTTAATTAGTGTAGTCTATGTCCTGTACCAATTTGTATCAGGACACTAATCAGGTACAGCAAGCCCGAAAAACAACAAAGCAAATGCTTTGAAAGGAAAAAAAAAACGAAAACCCCCAAAACTCGCAGGAAGTGCAACATCCAATACCCAGCTTGTACCAGTTGGTAGGCATGTATTTTTACATAAAACTCACCGTACTTTACTTTAATTTCAAAACGCTGAAAAGAAAATATTTATAAAGGAATCATGTATATTTTATCATATTAACCCAATCTGATACCAATTTACTGTCATTTATCCTCTTACCCACAAATTGCTAAATTAAACACAAAAATGAGAGGCAAGGACAAATTAAAAAGGAAACCGTAATGGAGGTTAAACAAATAAAATCGATACCAATATAGTACATTGACGTAGAACAGGACTCGGCAGACTGGTGTAGGCCGAAGCGACTCGACTAGTGTTCGATTGGCGTTGCAGCAGTGTCATCGGTTTGTGAGCGTGGGCTTGTGGTCGAGACTCTGGTATGGCGCTATACGACGTGATGTAGGGGAAGCGTCGGGGCCTCGACGAAGGTGAGCGAGAGAAAGAAGTAAATAGCAAGAAGGCAGATCTAGGGTTTGCAAAGAGTATTTGAGGGGGCGGCTCCAGAATTCATACAATTTAGATTTTAGTTTTAAAATTAAAATAAAAAAATTATATTACATGGGCATTCAGTAATCAATTGCATGGATGATTATATCAATTGTATGGGAATACTAATTGCATGGGCCGAAAATTTTAGCCCATGGAGTTTAGTTTGCGTGCCCATGCAAAAAATACCAATTGCATGGAGATTCACTTAAATATACAATTGTATTTCGTTACCCACGCTAATAATCGAAATTCAAGTAGTGTAGGGCGACACTGAAAGTGTATTTTCCACTAGTGTCAATTTTTGTTATGTGTTGTTATTTAAAACGTTATTACCTGAGACAAATAAAATATCTTAATGAACTTAAAATTTATAAAATAATTACAGTGTGTCACTAATTAACAACCATGTCACAAAAAAAATATATATCAAAGAATTGTATTACAAATGAGAGTGTGATGTTCCTAACTACAGCGATGATCCAAGCACACTGCATTGACTTCGCTTTTTTTTATTCACTGGACAACAATATATTATTGTTGTTCTGTATAGATATATTTGGCAGTAAAACAAAAATAGCTGGATTATTCAAATTAAGAATAGCTATTATTTGTCATATTATAATAGCTAAATTTCAAAACCCTTAAGAATAACCTATTCTAATAAGACAGAAAGTTTAGATTTGCTATTATAACTATTCTAACTCAACCAAATACCAAATAAGCTATTCTAAATAGCCTATTCTCAACCCAACCAAACATACCCTATATATGCCGTATATATCATGCACTCAAAACTAGTCACACATTTTTTGTTGTTGACAAAAGTGGGTTAAAACCCACTGATTTTATTAGAAATTAGTTGCGTTCTAAATAGCTAGCTGTAGTTTTTTCGGACCTAAAACGCTAAGCTATGAGATATATAAAAGTGCGCTAATTCAGCTACGACCACTATAGCTGACCGCTATTATCGCTACGCGCTATTACTACCGCTATGCTACATGGGCTTCTGTGCTTTTATTCCTATTTCTGATGCTACATGGTATGCTATGATAAGTATGCTAAATCGAACTATGTGATTATTTTTCTATCTATGATTTACTCTCTCGTTATATATTGAAAAATATAAAAATATTAATTCTTTCTTTTAACTTGCTCTTCGTCTAGTATTCACTTGTAAAATTATTTTTGTTCGTTTCATTGAAAGTTGAATTTGATTATTATAATATATAAAATGTTCAAATATGTATACTAACTCCATTTCACTTGTAAAATTAATTGTTCTTCGTCTATTATAATCTGTAATACTATGAAGTAGAACTATTAAATAATGTTACTTTGTAGATATTTTTTTTCTATTTATTTGCATGATTGAAAAATGTATAGATTTAGATTAGTTGTCATTTAGTTATAATCCAAATTATTCAATATTGATCATGTTGATAATTATTAGAAATATAGAATATAAATTTTGAAAGAAAAAAAAACGGTATGTACGATAGCTTCCGCTATAGCTACGCTATTTGCAATAGCTTTTTTTTTTTTTTGTCTCCCAGCTATGCCACTATAATCGCTATTTAGAATCTTAGAAATTAGGAGTGCTCACAAAAGATAGTACTGAAATGGTACAAGTCCACTTGCGATAAGTTTTCACTACAAGTAAACTATCACATAGCCAAACAACATTACAAGCCAGAGAGCATAAACCTACTACAAAAACTACTCATCATAAGAAGCAAGTTTCTGAATTCATAATTCATAACAACAGATAGATTTAAGACTAGATTAAAAAACCAGTATCATTCTAATGCTCTAAACCACTTGTCTAGCTACCTTCTTTTTCTAAGATAGAAAATTATCAAAGAAAACGAGCAATTGCATCACATCAGTAGATAGAACTAAGAATAATATAACAAGATTACCTCTTCCTTTTGATCCCACCCAAAATTGTGCTAAAAAAACTAGTCATACATTCACTTGTTAATTTCTACAACCAAAGGCAATCCAAATATATTAATATCTGCCTTGACTTGGCATTTTTATTCACTACACAACAATCAATTTTACATTTCGACTTCAGAACAACAATTCATTTGGAAGCTCATTATTTCGAAGTGGTTGAAACAGTGGTCGATCTTTTTTTATCGGTATCAACCAGCAGATCAGAAGAGGCGATTGGATTAACCTTGTTTTTGGGAACCTCCTTTTTTGATGTCCCTTCTCCTTTTTCCTCTATTCTCTTCTTGCACTGGTCCCTTAATGAGTTGACATAGCCATAGCTAAATCCTATGGAGCTCATTTTCTCTGTTTGACTTACTCTTGTACAATAGGTGTAAGATCCCTTTGGGTATTTATAGGTCCCTATAGAGAGACCAAATTAATGCGCATCGCTTGTTATTTAAAATTGTTGCAACTTGTATTTGATTGGGGAGCAACAACTGCACTAACAGAAAATATGGGTATATATATATATATATAAGTCAACACTTATATATACATGTACCTAACAATTGTGTGGCCAGCATTAATGGGCTAATGCTGTTTAAATGTTCTATATTTTAGATAGAGGTCCCAATTAATTCTTTTTTTTTTCAATTTTGAAAGCTTGGACCGACCACATTATCGTAACATGGTCCACAAGTTTATTTAATTAGGATAGTGTATTATATATATATTTACTCAAATGTGTAAGAACAAGTGGGCTGTATAAAATATCACTGTCGGTATGCAAATGACATTGTTTTAGGCATATTGAACACACATAAAAGAAAGAAAACAAGTTTTTAGTTGGAGGGCAGTCAGATGGGGTGCGGTGCGTATCCTCTGAGATATCTCAATTTTTGCGTGACCGACGTGTCCGGTGCCTATTCGGGAGAACGTAGGGGGCAGTATTATTTGAGCTTTGATATTCATGCAAAATTTATTTGAACGATTGAGATATTCCAAAAAGTCACGCAAAGTTTGAGATATCTCAGAGGATGCGAATTCAATCAGATGGTCATTGCACTAAATTTAAGACGACGTCTGGTTGTATAGCCATTTGATCCGTATTAAGATTCGTGTTCATTTTATCTACACAATTTTAAAGTTTTTTGTCCGAATCTTAATACGGATCAGCTGAATCTTACTTGACATCGGACATCTTCCGATTCCAATGTCTTATTAATTATCCTTGCTTTTCAGTTAATTATGTTGTGTTACCTTGTATATTCTTGTCCATCTATGTATATATTATACAGTTTAATATATGGATTTGTCTACAGTACAGTAAAAGAGAATTGGCTATAGTACAGTAATAAGTTTTAATTAAAATCTGACCTTTAATTGGATGTTTTCAACTTCTAAGTTGTTTAGGGATATAATAGTCTTTTTATCTGCTTTGTTATCTCTTTCTCATGATCCCATTACATATCTTTCTCCTCTACTCTATTTCTCGTCACTCCCTCTTCCTCTAAGCTCCTGTGATTCGAATAATGACACCACTCTTTCTTTCCCTCTGTTCTCTTTTTCTTTCTATCGATTTCCACACAAAAAGAAGTATTATCTTGAAGAAGTCGTGATCTTTGATCCGTCTAATTCCTGAACTGCGGAGACCTTTCTCACTTCGTCTCTCTCGTCCCCAAAACAATCGGACCTATCTCCTCCAGCTATGGCAGGCCGACCACCATTGGCATCGTCTCATCGTGAGGAGTCGACTGCACCTGGTCTCGGTCGCCGGTGATCGCCGGAGACGTTGATTAACCTTTAGGTTTCTCGGTTTGGGAAAACTCGAAACTGAGATATCTTTTCCCAAAATTGAGTCAATTTAATTCAGTTTTTCTTCAATTCCCTTTGTCTAGAGCATCGTACTCATTAAATCATGTTTATATTATCAACTTAGCATCTTTCATTCATTTTCTTTATGTTCTATCATGACAGGTACCGGGTATCGGTACCGATTTCCTTTCTTTGCTAAAATTCAATTAAGTCTCAGGTTCAATTCATTTCTTTCAGTTATACGATGGTCATTTGATGATCTAGGCAAGGTTCGGTGAAGAGTTTGAGGAAATAGTTCCTGGGGTTTCTGGGGACAAGAGACGAAGTGAGAAAGACAAATAATATTAAGTACGCACTTTATAAAATGACTATTTTACCCTTCTCAGTTAAATTTCTTGGAAATTTAACGGAGACGTGCTGTTAAATTTCTATTATCTCTATCGTCAGATTATAAAAATAAACGGTTATAAATTTGCTGTACTATAGCGGAAATAAGTTTGCTGCACTATAGACATTCTCTTAATATATATTTGACAGAATTTATATACAACTCGCAAATAAAATAAAATTCACATGTGACGTCGATGCAGAGTACAGGCCAAATAATTTCTTATAGGATGTCTAATTAATTGTTAACTCATAATAAATATCAAAAGTTTAAATAGCGTTTATCGAGTCATAACGGAAGGGTTAAAAAAATAGTGCTATGCCCAAATAGCGTCGCTATAGCATCATAGCTTTTATGGTCCGAAAACGCTATAGCGCGCTATTTAAAACCTTAATAAATATTAATTGTTTAATTACCTCTGTCGTGATTACAATTTTTTATGCAAAACGCACGAAAGATTAATTAATTCCTCATAAAATTATCACCAAGTACAATAGAAGTAAATCATTCATGCAGGGGACAGAAATATGAGTGCGTGTTCCCTCAGATATTGGAGGGGTGCAATAATAAACAGACAGCTTATTGGATTAATCTTAATCTTAGCCAGATCAAACACAATATATATGGTGAGGTGTCTATGAAAAATTAAAACTATAGGTCCGTTTTGAGTTTCATATCAAGTTAAAATAACTGTCCGGATTTATTTATTTCATTAAGCAATTTAATCCTCCTTAATTTAAATTTAAGTAGCAACCAAATCAAACATGACCGGGAGATTTCTATCTCTTGACTATCTCAGTACTGTAAAGTAATTAATACACACATTTGAAACCGTTTATGTATACGGATAAATTTAGCATGTAATATATGTTTATGTTTATGTTCTGTGAACACATTTCAAACCATTTGTCTATGTATAATGTATATGGATAAATTTACCGACTAATATACGCTTATGTTTTAATCATTGCTCAAAATTAAAATCTAATAAAAAAGAAGAAATTATTTTACAATGGAGTACTCAGCTCAAGAAGTCTAATTTAATTTGTTAAGCTCAAATTAATTTTCAATCGCATTCCATGTCTTGAAAAAAAAAAAAAAAAGATGCATGCACTACAGCAAATTTCATTTTTAAATAGAGTAAGATGTCCCCAATTCTCAAAGAAAAACTTAAGACCCCATGCAAAACTGCTCTAATATTATCCTTATACATACGAGATGCACTTAATTAATTATACTGTGCGTACTGACTAGCATCCACTTAATCATAAGATATGCCTTCACAAAGCAAGTCAATTGCAAATTTACAATGTATAATACTAACAACAACATTAGGTAAACGGATTATTTTAGTGCATGGTTTGATATTTTGTTGCATTTTGCTTGTGGGTATTTGATATAGCGAGTCATGCACATGCTTAATTAATAAGCTGTCAATTTAGTCACCACACATTAAGAAAATCTGCTTAAGCAAATTAAGGACTTTAAGTGCATGGAATTGTGTAAAACCATAGTCAACCATAAAAACCGTTGGCTGATAGCTAGAGATGGTCACCCGGACCAACAGGATATGCACAAATAGAGGCATATCTGAGTATTTTACTATTTTTTAAGTATGCTTGTGGCATAAGCTTTGTGGGTTCCGAAATTTTTATTCATACCATATTTATAAATAAAAAAAATAAATCAAATAATTGCGATTACTGAAAAATTAGAAATCTACCGCCAATTGAATTGGCGGACAAAAAATCGAAGTCCGCCAATTGAATTGGTCACTAACCTTATACTATTAAAGTGATCCAAACGTAGAATAGTCAAGAAAAATAGTCACTAACCTTATACTATTCTTGACCATCCAAACGCATGCATCCTGGGAGAATTTCACGTATGTTCTTCAAAATCTTTAAAGTTACGTATTTGCCTCTTTAAAATTTCACGTATGCTCTAATATTATCCTAATTATACCTACGAGATGCACTTAATTATACTGTGCGTACTGACTAGCATCCACTTAATCATACGATATGCCTTCACAAAGCAAGTCAATTACAAATTTACAACATATAATACTAACAAGTAACAACAACATTAGGTAAACGGATTATTTTAGTGCATGGTTTGATATTTTGTTGCATTTTGCTTGTGGGTATTTGATATAGCGAGTCATGCACATGCTTAATAAGCTGTCAATTTAGTCACCACACATTAAGAAAATTAATCTGCTTAAGCAGAGGACTTTAAGTGCATGGAATTGTGTAAAAACCATTGTCAACCATAAAAACCATTGGCTGATAGAGATTGTCACCCCTTGCCCGGACCAACAGGATATACACAAATAGAGGCATATCTGAGTATTTTACTATTTTTAAGTATATATGTTTGTGACATAAGCTTTGTGGGTTCCGAAATTTTTATTTATACCATATTTATAAATAAAAAAATAAGCCAAATAATCACAAAATCTATCACCAATTCAATTGGCGAACAAAAAAAACAGGAGTCCGCCAATTAAATTGGCAGATACTCTTTTTTTTTTCTACTGCCTTGACTTCAATTGGTGCAGTGCATTAATTGAATAATTTACTATTTTACTGGCCCCTAGCTGCAGTTGACTAAAAATCTGCACTAATAAGGGGGTGGTTATCCCTAGTACCTGACCGGACATGGTAGCTATTTGGAATATGGCATTCACTCTTTAAGGTGCATTTATCAATTTTTACTATTTTACTTTATAATATGCAGATTGTCTCTGTGTATGGATTTATATTTTTGTTTTTAAAATCTAAATAATTAATTTAAATTGCTCAGCATGATTTTTATGTAAAATATACTTACGTATCAAATTTTATTTTATTTTATTTTTATTATATTTTAGATTGATAGAAAATCACTACTTTCAAATAGTTTAGAATAGTCAAAAGCTTTACTCATCTAAAAATAGTCAAAAGTTTTTAAAATCTATAAAATTCGATTTCATGTATATTTTCATATGAAAATCATGTTGAACAATTTAAATCGACTATTTAAACTTTAAAAATATAAATATAAATTTATAACACGAAACCTACATACAAAATGTGAAGAACCATAACCTCATCACTCAGACGTAACTCGTAAGACATAATAATTTCCTTTTGAACGATACGGATCATCCCTGTACGTAGTTAGGAACTTCACACTCTCCACTCTTATTTTTAATAGAATTCTTTTTACATATATAATTTTTATGTGATATGTTTGTTAGTGGCATACTGTAATTATTTCACAAAGTTTAAATTCATTCAGATATGTTATTTGTCCCGGGTAAACAACATCACATAACAAAAATTTGCTATGTAAAATTTGGATGCAATCCCGGAAATTGCAAGAATAGTCTAATTTGGGGTTAGCGCTATTTTATCGTTTCAATGGGTTAGCAAGAACAGCGCTAACTCTAAGAATAGCTCTATTTTTAGAGTGATCCAAACGTAGAATAGTGAAGAAAAATAGTCACTAACCTAAAAACATTGCAAACCTCATACTATTCTTGACCATCCAAACACATGCATCCTGGGAGAATTTCACGTATGTTCTTCAAAATCTTTAAAGTTACGTATTTGCCTCTTTAAAATTTATAATACATATTTACCCTTTTGTAGCACTATGCATAGCGTAGATTGGTATGTACTACACATTAATATTTTTGTTTTCAAAGTCTAAATAGTTGATGAATGGTTCAAGATGATTTCTATATGAAAATGTACTTGTGACTAAATTTTAAAAAATTTACAATATTTTTACTATTTTTTTTAAATAGATAGAACATCACTAATTTTGTATGATCTTAGATCAAGTGATGCCTTTACCTATTTTAAAAAATAGTAAAAAAAAATGCAAAATGAGAAATTTGATCAACAAGTATATTTTTATATGGAGATTATGTTGAAAGGTTCAGATTGATTGTTTTGAATTTTAATATTGATCTGTAGTATGATCTAGAAGATTGAATTTTTTTTTTCTTACACTGAGAAAATCTGCTAGACACGTAGGGATATAAAAAGTACACCAATAGTGTTATTTAATTAATTGTATTAGAATTGCTTAAGAAGAGTGTTAATCTAAAGATTGTGGGAAGAAGATATAGATTCGTTGTCAGCGAACTCAGATATTACCAGCAAAGTACCGCCTTGACTATAGAAATGGAATGATTGATCATCGAGGTGAAATACCCTAGTGTCTTCTACATGGAAGGAGATCACCTAAGATTTTTCTGCTCCCAGTGTGGCTGACACGTGGATCCAAACAGATTTAAACATTTAAATATTGATTTTTAATTTTGATGTGGGTCCACATGTCAGCGATTCAGGGATAGAAAAATCTTGCCCCCCAAGAAGCAGGATAGGATTTGGTTCCCCTCTACATTGATCCTTTTAGCGCACGATTCACAATTGAACAGGTGACTTATGCCTCAAACATCTTCTCGAAAAGATCCAGAATGTCTGCATACTTTATTTTTTATGGCAAAATCTATATTTTATAAATTTAAAATAAAGTTTAATATATAGAAAATGCAATTTATGATTCTAGTTTTCAAATTTTGTACAACTATATCTCTGACAGTGGGGGACAGTTCGGAATTCATATCACCTGAGTTAACTCAAATTTTGAGATTTTGTCCGGACCAACCGTCCATTTTGATTTAGCACGAATATTAAAGCAACCCGTCCATTTCACTTCGAACTAAATTGATCCGGATCTAAATTCAAAATTTGAGTACGTTACTTCGGAAGGACCGTCTAATCTACATTAAGATTCATGATCACCTGAACCACACGAATCTTCAAACACCTGATTTCTTAATATGGGTCCAACAGTTCCAATTCTGTCGATTAACTTTTCTTTTTCCGAGAAAATACAAACAGATCACAAAAAGAACAACTATGCCAGCATACTCCTAATTTTTTTTATAAAAAAAGAAAAAACTCAAACATGAAAGGAAAAAAATAATATATATGTACTCCCTGCATCTTCATGAATCCAATGACAAAACCACAAGTTTAGTTGTTAACACATGCAGTGTAGAACTTCATCGATCGGTCACATTCTTCACTCTTTTTAATGCTTGGGTTCGGATGAATCTTCTTAATTAATAATTCTTAAAAATTCCCCACAACAGCAACAGCCTCTTCTTCTTTTTAGGTTCATTTTTTGAACATCTCTTCTTCATATCTTTTGAATCTGGCTTCTCCTCCTCCTCCTTGCAGAGACCCTTCATTGCATAAGCTTCAACCGCTTCGTAACCCATTAAATTAATGCTCCAAGTACTCTCCACTGATTCTCCCTAGCTCTTCTTTCATTTTAATTTTCTTTTCCTCTTTCTGAAAGTCTAAGACCTATTTATTTATGGAACTCGAAGAGTGAGTTGGCTTGGCAGCCAAGGAGTTAATTAACGACTTTAAACTGGTCAATACACTACTTTGACATGATCAATACAATACAATAGTCTCTAGTCTTTCCAGGTAGACATGATCAATTCAGATGATTGACCACCTAAAAATAATATTATATGAAGGTAATAAAATTGTAGAATTGTCACTTCAACATGCTTCTAGCTAGTCAGACTTCAACGGAAATTATGAGACTTGTCTAATCCATTATGAGAGAACAGGACAAGGGAAAGAGATCACCTGCCTTCCGGGAGGTAGGATTTTCCTGCCCCAGTGTGGCTGACACGTGGGTCCAGACGGATTTAAACATTTAAATATTAATTTTAGTTTTGTTGCGGGTCTACATGTCAGCGACTCAGAAATAGGAAAATCCTGCTCTCCGGAGGATAGAGGATTCGGTTCCCAGGACAAGAGGGCAACTCACAAAGACTTGTTTGGTAAATTGAGAAATATATAGCTCTAGCATACCGTTATTCAAATAGTGCATAAAATAAGATTATATACTATTTAGAAGAATGAAAATATCGATAAGATAAAATAGTTATAATAGTCACTACCAAGCCTTTCAAAAAAGAAAAAATATATTGATAAATGTTTGTTAGAATAGTGAAGAGGTGGATAATAACAATAACAATAATAGAGTGAGATTACGATATTGTCAAAGTACAGATCACTCCATGCTGTGGATCTATATATCCATTTTCAAAATCTAAAAAGTCGATTTAAACCGTTCAATATCATCTCCCCGTGAAAAAATATATTTGGTGGCAAAATTTTAAACTTTATTTATTTTTTTACTAAGTTTTTAAATAGGTAGAAAGTCACTACTTTTAAATGATTCAAAATATTTAGGTCAGGTGACTTTGTACCTAAGATAAATTGTAAAAAATATAAAGAATATAAAATTTAGTCTCCAAACATATTTTTATATAGAGATCATGATGATTCACATCAAATATTAGAACTTTATTAGCGAAAATATTGACCTATAGTACAGACCATTATGCCCTTTGTAAAATATCATAGCCTCACCCGTAATAATAGTAATCATTATAATATTAGTTATAATAATGATGATAATGACATTAATGGAACTTGAACAGTGAATTGGCTTGGCTGCCAAGGAGTCTAGGACATTAACCATCAATAAACTACTTTTGACTGTCAACAAAGACCACAGATCTATTATGAACAAAAGATCTGGTCATCTCATGCAGATATTCATATGGCGAACCACCTAAAAATAATATTTTATGAAGGCAGAATTAAAGAATCGTAACCTTAACATGATTCTATTCTGACTTCAAATGAAAGATAATTGTTTAACCCCGAAGTTATTATGAGATCAGGACGGGAAGTGAATCTGCTGTTATTCCAAAGAGAGAACAGGACCTTGTTATTCCTATTCCAACCATTCATTCAAAAGGTTTTCACGCACAAATCTCAAAGAAATTCTTTTTTCATGTGTGAATCTCAACAAAAGTCAATGGCTGAGATCGGAATAACAGGATGATCCTGTTATCACTTTGGAATAACAGCAGATTTATTTCCAGCAGGACGAGGGCTATTCACAAAGACTCGTTTAGTAAATTGAAAGGTTGCGCTAAAATGGGAATAGAATAGCGCTATTCAAATACGAAAAAGTAAAATAGCAATAGAATAAAATAATATTATTTTAGTGGGTTTAGAAGAATAAAAATATCACTTGATAAAATGTTTGTTACAATAGGGGAAAGGTGGATAATCATAATAATAATAATAATAATAATAATAGTAATAACGATAATAACAGTAGTGGGGATCATAATATAATAATGAAATTAATAATAATACAAATATCTATAAAAAAATAACAATTTAATTTGGCTGTGATAATAAACATTATTACAACTTAAATAAAAAAAAATTAAAAATGATAATAATTATCGTAGTATATAATAAAATAATATTAAATGGTTATAAATATTAAATAATATAAAATAAAATAATAATCCTTATTTTGCACACTTCCAATCCACTATTCAACCTACTTGCTGAATTTAGAAACGTATTCTAGCATTATTATGTGTTTGGTAAATGTTTATCAGTCTGAGTAGCACTGTTCTGCTATTTTATATTTTTTTGACTGTTGTCCAACAAGTCCGAAGCCAATTTCATCGTAACCCACTATAAATGACCCAAAAATAGCAAATTTTATTCAAAGGTTACCGAACTGTGTTTTGTCACAAACTGTTCATTAATATTTTATTCGTCTTTATGTATTACTATTTTGTATTAATCACAATGAAATCAGTCAATTATGTCATAATACGGAAAACCTAGATAACACAAACGTAAATAGTTTAGATTTGATGTTGAAAACTTTCTACAGTGGAGACCTTGTTATTATAGTGGATAATTTTGCTGTCGCCCACAGGAACTTCAGCAAGCTGAGTTTCTGAAGAGAAAAATTGAACGAGCAATCCATTAGGAACTGAAGAGTTCAAAAACATAAAATGCCAGATCAAAACTACAGCAATTGGCCCCAGAGGAGAGAGTTTTGATCCCAAAAGAGATACAAAAATTGAACTCTTCGAGCAGAACCAGAAAAGAATAGATTTCCAAGGTGAGAATAACAGCAGAATAGAATCCATCAAAATCAGTTGGTTACCAACTTGAGATAAAAGGGCAATCCTCCTCAGATTACACTTTTTCAATTGGAAAACATTTTTTCCCATAAGATGTTGTGTTGCAGTCCTGGCTAACAATGTGAAATCACCTTGGTTTTGTTGTTTGACTTGCAATTGTTACTGAACGAGAAAATGCACTTCCAATATCTCTGTGCTCTTTGCTTGTGTTCTGAAGAAAAGAGTATATAAAAAACCACTGCACGTTTTCAATCTTTTCAGATCCTATTTCTCCCTCTCTTATTTTAGAGTCGGACCATGAAAAAGCCTGACAGAAAATGTAACTAACATGACAGGAGGGAATAAAATATGCAACAAAAATAATTGGAAAAGATGCAACAGCTGACTACTAGAAATACTCCAATCATTTACTAATAGACAACAAAAAATTGTCTTCAAAATGTGTAGAAGAAGCACAATAGGTACTGTGCAAAAATCCTTAGCCTGGCAAGTACTGTTTAACACTACTACATTTTGACACAAAGATTTGCTCAGGTAGGCTTCATTAACGGGCAAAATAAAATACAAAGTGGAAATCAACAATGTAAAGAACTTGAGAAAATTAAAACAAAAAAAATTGAACCTACATGGATTATCCGAAAGGAGTTAAATTATCCATCTCACCTTGACCAAAACAAAAATAAAAATAATTCCATCTTTAATGAAACAATAAAAAATAAGAAACAGAAACCAAACAACATAAAATCTTACCTTCTTAAGAGCACCTCCATGTTTCTCAACTCTTTCAACATGATGTGAAAATGTAATAAATGCTTCAATAGCAAAGTACATAAATAATGCTCATTATGGTACTCCCACAAAAGATTGTGCAGTGAACAAAAGCCAGTCAAACCAATAAGCATACCACATTCATCAAAGTTGTCAAAATTCAAATATGCCAACAAAGGATAACAAAAGATTGTACCAATGTAAAATTATCATCGTCGGCAGGCTTTGATTTAACCAATCAAATAATATAATCACCTAAAATGTCAAAAACAAGAAAGGCAAACTAGAACTAGAACACTTTTAAAATTGCAAACATATTTTGCAGTTATACAAGGTAAGTCTTCCATTACAGCAGATCAGAAATAAAGAGAAACCTACAAAACTAGCATCCATACAGCAACCAGATCAGCGAAACTCCATAAATGGAAAGATAGCTATTAGTTAAAACCTCACAGAGTTTTCCGAAAATGAGCATAAATATCGAAAAGGCACCATAAAGAAGAGAAATTCCATGCAGAAATCCTGAGAAGCACCAACACAGATCCACACGAACTAATCACGAGCTTGATAGATACTAAAAAAGAAAGTTGCCTATCAGCAAAGTTTCTAACCACAAAATGCTAAAAGTTGAACGTACCACACATAAAAAATATATGAATGAGAAGAATGTCCAAGTGAAGACTGCTTTGTTTTAAAATTTTGACAGTTTGGCACCTGAGCACTTACTAAGTTCCAAAGAACATGAAAACAAAAAATTCACCTGAAAACTAACCAAATTTCAAGTACCAAATTATCAGATGCTAAGAAAATCATAAATCATTTGGGGGGTTGATTTTTAAGTACCTTATTCTGCTGTCCACCCAGTAGCCCCCAAAATCAGAAAAGTCAAAGATTCAGGAAAAGAAAAAGGAGTTCATAAAAAAAAAAATTCAATATACCTATTGCTGTCAATATCCACCCATCGAATTTGATGCACCAGGCAACTGCCCCTGCACACCGGACCCACCTTGATACACACCTGCACTACCACTCCCTTGCTGAGTACCCGAAGGAAAGCCGGGTGGGCCTTGAGGCATCTGAAAACCAGCAGTAGGATATGCTAAACCAACTGATCCAACCTGACCTACATTTGAACCAGGCACTGCTGGCTGGGCCCCGCCCAGCGCAGCTGCTGCAGCAAAAGCTGGGTTCATTGCTGCCATCATGGCAGGGGTCATGCCAAACCCACCCGGGTTTTGCATGGCTGCTGCCAGCATGGCAAGAAATGCCGCATTAGGCTGGACCCCACCCATACCAAGTCCAAACATGGCATTCTGAGTCTGGCTCATATCAGGCTGTACCTGCCCAGCCATACCTGCAACAGTACCATACCCAGACATATCATACCCTGTGGCAGAACCACTTACTTGTGGGGCCATACCACCAGACATCACAAGACTAGAAGTAGGTGTGTTTGGGTTTAGTGTGGTGCTTAAGTTGGGATTTTGATTTGAATTAGAGTTCTTGTTACGGCCTCCATCACTAGCTTTCTGACAGTTAAGTACATTCCCTTCGAAATTTTTCACCGGCTCCTCAAGTGCCTTTCGTGCCGCTTCAGCAGTTTTGTACACAAAAAGTGCAAACCCTTTTGGCTTCCCGGTCTGGCGATCAAACCCTAGTGGGCCCTCCTCTATTTCACCATATTGTGCAAAGAAATTGTAAAGACGGTCTACATTGAAGCTCGCATGTACATTAGCCACGTATATTTTCCTGTCAGAGTTGTCGCTGTGGTGGGACGGCACAGGGCTAGGAGCAGAGCTAGGGTTAGGGTTAGGATTAGCACTTCCACCTGACGAAGCAAGCTGGCATATGGCCATGCGGCTACCGACCTTCTTATTTGGGCGGCGGAGTGCCCGCTTGGCAGAGCACCTGTGCCGAAAGAGAACAAACCCGTACCCTTTAGAACGGCCAGTGCCTTTATCAGTTATCACCCTACAGTCATCGATTTCACCATATTTTACAAAGGCAGCACGAAGGGCGTCTGAATTGGCATCCCAGCCAAGGCCATGCACAAATAGCTTGCGGGCTGCAGGGTCTAAATCAACGACCCGCCGGATCTCTGACAAGGTACTTGGATCGGTGGAGGCTGCGTGGCGGAGAAGAGTGATAAGCTGCTCCCTTGAGAGGCCTTCGAGGAGAGAGGATATGGGTTCCTCAGCCTCAGTTTCGGACTCGGGATCAGAGTCGGGCGAAGCGGAGCGTGCGGTTCGGGCTGGGATGTTGGCGGAGGCGGTGCCGTTGGTAGATTGAATGGGCGGCGGAGATGGGTTGTCGTCGGTTATCGGAAAGTAGATGGTTTGGCGCTGCGGTCGGGGGTTGAAAGGAGGGACAGAATAGGGTTGGTCGGAGGGAGAGTTGTCTTGGTCGGTTTTGCGCTTCTTCATCGCCGTCGCCATGGATTCGAGAATCGAGAGTCGAGAGAAGAGGTGAACTAGGGTTTCTGGAGATGCGGCACGGGAGAAAGAAGGGGATAAGAGTAGAGATGAAAGAGGAAAGTACGGATAATACTACTGCACTTGTCGTATTTATTTAGGTTTTAAAGCCTCCTTGCAGTTTTAAAAGCCCATTTAAATATATAGCCCAAAATAACAAATAGTCATTATAGAAGGCGACAACAAGCCTGCTTAACAAATAGCGCATGAAATTCCCATGCCTTTGTTTGTCGAGCTAAACAACGATATGCAATATGAAATTTTCAAGTCAATGTACTATGATACTATATGGATAGGTGCAATTGTTTGTGAAAAGCTTGTAAATTTCTGTTTCATTTTATTCTTTCTGAAGTATGTTTCAGCAAAGATAACCCGCAAAAATAAAAGAGGCCTGTAATTTGAACAGTTTAGATAAAGCTACAGCATCAAACCTGATAGAATGAAGCCCATTTGGGAAAAAAAAAATTAATTCTACAAGAGTTGGGAAATTATTAATTTCATGACATGAGTTGACAGGCGTTACCTGCCATAATTTTACATAAATGTACCAATCATCAAAACATATACATCACTACGACATGAAGCACTATAAACAGACATTTCGCAACTAGCAGCTTACAAATATATTTACATGTAACATGTAATCCATTCGGCCTAAACTTAGTTTATCTCAAAGCCACTTTTTCTGCGAGCATAATTTTGTAGGCTGGCCTCATCTGTCAAAGACAGGCATCTGACATGATTATACATGAAATTACTGTCTATTCAGAGAATAATTTATGAAGGTTCGCGGGGCCGTGCAGCCCACAATGAACTAAGAGCTCGAAGCCGCTGGAAGTAGTCACCTAATACAAGGAGGCCTCGAGCCGCTTGTCGAATTGTCAAAATTTTGAACATCTGCTGCAGCGCTTCCTGCCTTAGGTGGTCCCCCTGTTTCATAAACAAAAGGGTACATTGCAAATTCAATCCCTCCATCTATTTAAAGTTTTCCAGTTCAGCCCCTCAATTATGTGATCTTGACTTTTTGTGAATACACACAATCAGTTTATGTAAGTAATTTTGGGGTTTCGGAAAAGACAATTTGGTTTTCGAAATGTCGATTTGGAAAACACATGCTTCATATTGTGACCATATGTTAGGTACTGATTTTATTATATCATTTTTTCTGTTGTGATCTTAAAGTTCCTTTTGGCTTTTGTATACGTCACTCTTGAGGAAATAGCCCATGCTGGCAACTGTAACAAATCATTTTGAAACTGAGAATTCGAAAAAAGGCACCCAACGATTACACTAAAAGAAATAGCACTAAATAGTACCTTATCAAATAAACTACAGTAACGGAAATGAATCATCACCTGGTTCACAAAATTGACGAGATCCTTAAGGTTTCCTAGCGCATTTGCCATCTGCCCCATGTAATTATTGACAATGGCATCAGGTCCACCAAGGAGTCCCATAGTCAGGGTGTCAGAAAGTGTCTGCTGGAGCTTTTCCATCCCTTGTGAGAGGGCATCTTCCGCTTGCTGGGAAGACTTTCTCAAGCCATTGACTGCTGCTGTTTGCGATTCTGCCAGCGGCTCCAGTTGTGGAATCAGAATCTATTAACCAAGTTAAAACAAATAATAAAAAAAAAAATTAAAGTATGAAACAAGAAGGGAAATTCGAACAGAAAAAAGGGATTTACATATCAAGGTATTGCAGGTAAGTCCAATTTCTTAAATTGCAAAACAGTTCTATCTGAATTAGAAAACATAACACCAACTCCTTAGCTGCTACACTTAGTTAAAACTTCTTTTCTATTTTTCAAGCTAAACCATTAATTGAACTTTAACACCCTTGGTAATATAACATATTATGAGGATATGTTAATATGGTGAAGAATTGAGGAAAACAAAAATAGAACCAGGACCAGAACCAGAAAATTTAGATTGAGTTGAATAAGTTATTGTAGTGTAATTTCATTTTATGTGGGGAGCGGGAGCCAAAGAATTAGCAATTATAAAAATTATAAAGTATGAAGGACAAAATTGCTAATTTCTAATTTATGCAAGTGGCTCAGCCACCTCCAGCTATATAAAAAATAGAGCAAACTTTCTAAAGCAGCATAATATTTTAATTAAGGGTTCAGTCATCTCATAAGTTGAGTCCCATTTTTAATTGAAAAATTATCAGTACTAGAGAACCATTTAAGATAAATGCAGGCACTTCAGTTTCAAATAAAGAAGTCTTTTTCAAAGAACAAACATAAAAAATGACTAATTCTGCAATTTCCTCATAACTAAGGATCTTTTTGCATGATTCCCAACAGGTGAACTGAAGGGATTATCTCACCTTTAAGAGTTCAGAAGGTCGAAAGCCACCCATCCAGAGGAAAAACCGCTCAGCTGAGGTTTGCCACATACCAGACATAATATAGAATACATCAGATCTGGCGGCAATAGCCTTTATCATGTAGAGATTCTCATAGTGGCTCATGCCACTCTTGACCAACATCTGCAACTCAATATCTGACACTTGTGCTTGTATTGCGCTTCTCAGTTCACACGTCAGCCGGGTTTGTTCTTCCACCCAGTGCGCATATTCCATTTCAAATGCCGCAATTCCTGCTGATAGGAGGGAGAAATTCCACGAGCATTTAACAAATTAACATTCTAAAGTTCTGTTGGGGGGGTATAAATGTAACAAAAAAATTACTATTATTTCCCTTATGGTTAATTATCAGGTTTGGTTTGCAAGAAAAATACCCAGGTAACAAATTGGACAGCAATAAACCCAGGTAACAAATTGGACAGCAATAAGTACAGAATGATACCAATCTAAGAACTGAAGGAGAAGAAATAACAAATTCAACAGAAATAAAATATTGAAGGAATAACAAATGAAATAAAAAGAAAAATAAAAGAAAGAGAAAGAACTATCAATATAAAGTTCGAAAAAGTCAACTAAAAAGCATGTCAGTACTGTACCATAACCTTGTCTTTGTTTCCAAATTACTATATTTCTGCCTTGTCAGCAAGTAATGAATTCATAGCTTCCATAGACACCATGGAACTCGATGGCATAAAAAATTGAAGAAAAGAAACCATGTGATACAAATTTTGGACAGTGACTAGAAAAAAAAATATAGAAGTTTATAAATTACCTGAATTAACAGCTCCATTTAAACAAACAGTAGATTCTCCCAAGTGTCCACTAATGTACCCACACTGCAATAAAAAAGAAGAAGAAGAAGTTGGCCCCTGACTGATTCATTGAGCATTATTTTATCTTTTAATTCATATAATGTTTCTTTTACCTGGTTTCTGGTACGTTCAAGTTCTTGCTCTAACTGAGCCAATTTTATGCGGCTTGTCTCTAATTGTTGGATGTAAGCCTAGGACAGGGGAAAGAGAAATAGAAGATTCAATCGACAAGCTAACAGAAATCAACAATGTCCTCTTTTTTTTCAGTCTACCTTTTTGCGTAATCGGCTTTTTCTAGCAGCCTCTCTATTCTGGGCAAGCCTTCTTAAGACCTGAATTAAATTCAATAAAAATATGGTTGGACAAGCATTCATACAAGTTAGAGACAATAGGCCCTTCCTTTCCACTTTGGAATAACTTCAGAAACTATCCCTCATTCCCCATTCCCATATCTACAAGTACACTCTGGTAAATACAAATACGAAACTTATACAAGGACACACAATAGAAACTTCATAAATACTATAAATGCTTACCTTTTCAGGTGGCTTCCTAGCTTCATGCTCATCATAACTTTTTGACGATACTAGCAACTCATTCGGAACATCATCCAACTATATAACGAAAAAGATAAGAAAAATGAGCAAGCAACAAAAGGGAATTGTTCTAATTGCATCGATAATTACCATATTTGATATTTTCAAAAGGCACAAACTTTTGGTAAAATGCTTGCACGTGCATGAACATATCCATTAAAATAACATGATGGAAAAGGCATATTCCATAGGAAGTAGACAGTTTTGCCCCTACCAAAACACCTTGCATTTTCTAGGCCCAAATTGAGCTGAAAATAAACCAAGCATGACCAGATGTGCTTCCATGTTTGCATTAATAATTGTGAAGCAACTTGATTTCATATGAAAAAGTCAACTATTATTTAGTAAATTTCTGCCTCATCTTACCATGATTTCAGAGTAGCCTAGCAGCTATTAATTATTGCCACAAAGAGAGAAATGTTGGCTCTCATTTGCAAACAACATTTTTTTTTTTTGATAAAAGTGATATTATCCACCTGTTTCATTACGAAACCCACTGAGTTCATACAAAACAGTGCATAGCACTTAATATCCAAAATATCATGCAAATAAAACCTAGCTAGACTTAACAGTATCCATCTAGCTACCTGTTAACATGCAAATAACAGGACCATAATAAATGTTTCGTATAATTTGCAAATCTAGAAAAAATACAATCAAAAAGGGATTAAAAAACAGCAAAACTCTCACCTGATTATCAAGTTTCACATCACCCATTGATGGGCTTGTGGTCTGGCTGTCGTCGACTTGGTACGGCTCATTCCACATGCCGGCAATTTGGTGGTCTCTATCATACATCCCTCCTATCCTCATAGAACTTGCAAACTGAGTTGAAGCTGAGGTCATGCTATTAGGACTGCAAAACATAGATACAATCATTTTAAGTAAAATTTTCAACAATAATGTGCGACAAATTTTTGAAAAGTAATTGTTCGTCTGCTAAAGAGAGGAATCTGCTCCGAAAGTATGCAACTTTTTTCCCCAATTTAATTGGAAGCTTGAGGAAGACTCTTCTGTATCTTGTCAAATCTCATTGCATATTTCATAAAGCAGAAAGTTACTCAGCCTTTTAACTTCATTCAGTTAGAAATTTATGCATACCTCTAATAGTTATTGATACTAAAATAAGTATATAGAAGCGAAAAGGTTCCACAAATGAATTTCCAAGTATCGAACCAAAACAGAGAAAAAATGACGAGATCAATTTGACAAATCAGCGAGACTGAAAAGAGAGCCAAAAGTTTAATACATATCTTAGCGACTACTGTTGCATAAGAAAACATACAATCTCTCTAATAGGGACTTTAAAAAACATACACCAAAAGTTCCTCGAAATCCAAAAAGTAAATCAAAGAACTAATTCTTATTTAAATCTGTAATAAGCACCTCAAATTCAAACAGTAAGCAATTAGATTTAGAACCTTAACATCAGAAGCAAATCTCCTAGCTTGTTTTGTTGCATTGAGAGAGAAGAGAAACTCGCGTCGTAGAAGAAGAATACATGCTAAACCCTAAAGACGAGAAATGAAACCCTAGCTGCGGGAGCAGATCCATTGCTCTGAGTTCACAGGTTCAATTGACCAATGGAGTGGAGGGAATATTTTCCTTACGAAGAGGAATTGGAAGTGAACATGCTGGAAGCCAATTTCCCGCACTGCGAGTTACTGCTGCTTGTTTTAAGTGCGAACAATAAAACTCCTTAGTTTGTCGCGTAGCGGTCCGTTAAATAGGCTTCGATTTTGATTTTTAGTCTGCTGCGTTTTAACGGAGATGTGCGCCGTTAAAATAGACGGGCATAAAGCTCCGTTAGTCTATTGGCGTTGGTTAGTCTATATCCTCTGAGGTAACAGAATACTTATATTAGATCAGAACCATCCGATCAGAAACGGGACCTTCCGTCCGAGGTGAAATGAACGGTATAGATCTAAACAGAAATATTATGTTACCTCAGGCAATATGAATTCGGCGTTGGTGAGGAACTGAGGATGGAGCCGCAACTTTGGACATTATTTTAGCATGACGTCATGATACGTTGCTTTCATTTTCTTTCAGTTGATAGTCATCTTCTCCAGTAGTAGGTACTGGAGAGGTCTTACACTGAATATTTGCATGGGGTATCAACTTCAAATGTCAATTAACGTTAATGTTAAAGAATTCATTTCTAGTGTTTACTAATATGGAATAGTTGAAACTCAAGGTTTCTTAGACATGTCAAATATATTTTTAATTATTGCGTATACCTAATTATTATCAAATTATTTCAAATTTAATCGTATAGCTAAAGTTTATTTAAATTTTTTTTGGTCATAATTATTCATCAGTATGTGTACTTCTAATCTATATAGAAAATTCATTAAATTATTATGTGATTTCCATTGAAACTTTTATTTATATATTCTTTTATATTGTAATTTCCAATACATTTTTTTAGTCCTTGGCAAAGTCCGAAAAATTATTCAAGTATATTAAAAAAGGTCAAAATAATTTTGGGTATATTAATGATGTTAAAACTCATCAAAATATAACAGTATATAAAAGTATTGTTTAACCGATTTATTTTCAGAAAAAAAAATTAAATGACCAAATAAAAAGTTTAGAACTTTAATTTTTCGAGCATATCCAACAAATTTTCATATCCTTTTGTTATCAAATTCAGTTGCAATTTTTTTTAATTATGAACTTCTGTTGCTCCAAAAGATATACAGAAAACGGTTTCCTTAACTTTTAGCACATCTTTTATTTTTAAATATGGAATAAATAATAATACATCTATGTCAAGTCCCATCCCAAACTTTTTATACAATCATAGTGCTTTCATACTATTACAATGCATAAAATAAATCATCATGGCATGCAATTAATTTATCAGCACACTGTACAGAACCAAAAGCACTACCATACCACGATTTCTATAAAGTGATCACGATCATGTTGGTTTCCTACTTGTATGGCTCTCACCTGGCGCGACGACAGGGACTTAATTGTGTTATTATTTTTCATTGTATATATATTATTTTTGCTTTTGACGCTGAAATGGAAGGACACAAATGATAAAATAATATTATAATAAAATTAGGTACCAATCATGAGATTAAAGAAAATTATCATGTGGAGACGAATGACAGTAGGGTCAATTTTGCTCGTCATCTCACACGTCAAAATGAAAGAACCAACAAATTCATATTCACAATTGCTCCTCTCAGTTGCTTACCAACTGGAGATCTCCAGTACAATTTTTGTTAATTTATTAATTTTCATATTTTATAGTGATATATTAAGGAGCATGATAATTGCCTCTCAAATAAATACCCGAACGTCCCCAAAAGTATTTAATATCTAACGTCCGTATGAAAAGATCTATAAAATATTATTGCGATATTGAATTTTGTTGACAGAGAAGAATTCGTAGAAAAAATCTATAAAATACTAAAAAAAATTGGCTCAATTTACCACTATTGCGATCGAGACATTAACAAAATTATGTATAGAAAATGCAAAATTATCACCTTCTAAAAAGAAAAAGAAAAAGAAAAAAAGATTCATACCGAAGAGGAGAAGGAAATAAAGAACTCTATACAACTTTTATCTTTGCTGAAGGAAAAGAGCATTTAAGAGGTGTTTTCGCTGACACGAATCATTTCTCGCGAAATACCAATTCCTCACGCATGAATGAAATCTTTCAATTTGTATTAAATTTCTCCTTCGCTGCGTGAGAATGAAATCTTTCAATTTGTGTTAAATTTCTCCTTCGCTTCTTCGTTTTAATAATTTAATTTGATCACCAGCTTTTAATACCGGTACACTTTGAGGCTGTCACATTTAAACTGGACTCTCCAGTGCACTACCTACGATACGTGTCACATCCTCGTTGGATTGTAAAACCCAGCTAATCTATATTGCCTGAAAGATGAAAAGGATAAATTTGCCTTTGTGTTTCTTGTGCGGCGAGGAGAGAACAAGTAACCGCCAACGTACATGCACCAACGGTACATTATAGACAATCTAGGCCGGTCAAAAAAGTTAACTTTGTGATTTAACTTTTTTTTTTTTTTTTGAGGGGAATGATTTAACTTTAGAAGAGGAAAGAGGGGCTGTTATTTTTTTTTCTTTTTTTTTTTGAATAATTTGGTAATTTTTTAGTGGTAAACTTTAGAAGTGGCTGTGGCACTGATTCCTCAATAGTAGCAAAAGAGCTAGGTACCATATGAATTATGAATTATGAATTATGAATTATGAAATATGATTGGTTGCATATTACCAGTGTTTTAAAATTTGGTCTATTCGGTTACAATCCAAATAGAAAATCTATATTCGGTCTGAATATGAAGTTTAGAGCTTATTACCAGTTCAGAGTATATTAATAGTGATAAAATACCAGTTTAAAGTATATTAACAGTAATTTATACCACATATTACCGATTTAGAGTATATTAACAGTGATAAAATACCGGTTTAGAGTATATTAATAGTTAGTCATACCACATATTACCATATGCTTGTTTATATATACGAATTCTCATTTAAAATCTGCATATATAAATCCGAATAAAAATCCGCATATGCGGCTGCATACCGTATATGTAGTATGCGGTGGCCTTCTGCATACCGGATGAGATCCGAATTTCAAAACACTGCATATTACTATACCAATTTCGGAACTACGGATCCGTATCCGATATATATTCACAAATTAGGTACGGATATTAAATATGTGAATTTCCAAGTGAATATGGATGCGGATATAATTTTGAATTTATAAAACGGATATAGGTATAAGATAGATAGATATATATATTTTGTAGTTTAAAGCTTATTATAAAAGTAATTATGTTGTATCATTATAATTAGATACTTGCTACGAATTTTAGCATTTATATAAAAAATAAGTATCTTATTATAAATTCAATGCATTTTTTTTGAAGAAAAACTGACAGATGCTCATATCCATACTATATATGCATCTGTATTCGTACCTATATTTGAATCTATGTGTATCTGTATCCGTATATCAAAAATTAAAACGGGTACATATATGATTTAACCGTTATCCGATCCGTTTCCATCACTACCTTACCTTATGCTGCCCGGATCAAACTAGCAGCGATCATAAACTATGCAATTGAACAGGGCCATGGCATCAGAATCCCCATTTTATATGAAATTCAGGACTAAATAGATTTTGATTTTGTTATTTAGTCTACACTTGACAGTACCATTACAACTTGGAAAGAGAGTTGGTACCAATTTTAATTTTCTATTTGAATAAGAAAAGTAAAAAAGTAGTATTCCTATATTCCTTTTCTTTTTGGAAAGTCCTATGTTCCTTTTCATATTCATAGTTTAATTTTTTCCTTCAAAATTGAACATAACTGTTCGTCAAATTTTGATATTTTTTTAATTTGATATATCTATCTCAAGGATATATAATAAAAGATCAGAAAAGCAAGATGAGAAAAAAGAGGAAAAAATTAATTTACCAAAGAAGTTTCACGTGATTAAAAGGGTCTTCAAGGTAGACTGAGTAAAGCTCCATTATTATATCATGCTTGAATAATAACCATTAATGATCATATGGCAGAGAAGCTTGGTAAAGGAAATTGACATGTAGGTTGCACCTCTCTTCAATGCATTAAACTAGCTTATCAACCTAAATGAAGAACATCAAAGTTATAAGAATTGTAAAATTGTAATGTGATCCTTAAAACAGTATATATCTCAACTAAGAGTATGTGCGTTATGGAGGGAGAGGAACATAAGGTTATTCTCCGATAAGTGCAAGCCAGTTCAAATTCTGATCTATGATACAACATTGAAAATTTATTTTTGGTCGTTGGATAGATAGGTCGTTACAGAGAAAGGACCATGGGGGTCACTATTGTATTATGTTATCCGGTATTTTTGCGAGTTGACGGAGGTGCAACAATCGGATTTAGGGGCGCATGTAAAATTAACATTTTTTGTAAATAATCTTTTTTCGTATCAATATATCAGTTGGAGACAATTCGTTTCCAACCATTAAAAAAAAAACTAAGAGTATGTGACTTGCTCTGTTTCTTTTTTCAATTTTCTCTCCAGAAATATCAACCAGTAAATCATTTTTTTTTTTTGCAGTATCAGTAATTACTGTCGGGTGTTGCTTCTAATCATGATCAAGAAAAGTAATCATGATTCATAAACAGTAATTACTAATTAGAAAGAATAAACGAAATAAAGAAGAAGGAAAATAAGATTAAGGAATAACTTAAAAAGAGAGAGAGAGAGAGATAGAGAGAACTAATTGGGTACCTCCATGAGAAAGACCAATAATTCAAAGGCAATTGAATTGAATGAGTAGCTCAACTAGATAGATAGATGCTTGAAAGAGAAGAAACGCTAGTGTTCAATCCTTAAATTAAAATCCAGGCACCAGTGCACTACCGCTGTCAGGTTTTTAAAGAGGTGGATCCTTTTCAAAAAGGGAAAGTCTTGATTAGGATACTTTAATTAATTAATTATTAAGGTTGCTTAGGCAGCACTAAGTAAGTGGGGTTATCTCTACTCTAGAGAGCAGTTTGGGTCCAATGCCCATCGGACTCAAACTGAGTTCGTTGGGCTCCAAAACCGTCCGATCTGCTTTAAGATCTGTGCGCATCGCTTTAGTATCCGTGCGTGTTAGCTTTAATAATTGTGCACACATATCTTAAAGCAGATCGTATGGTTATGGAGCCCATCGGATCCAAATTTGAGTCCAATGGACATCGGACCCAAACTGCTCTCCTCTACTAAAGGCTGAAGCTGAAGCACTATTTTCAATTGACACTCTTACCTGACCGTGTAAAATACTCGTAGTGGATTAAAATTAATTAGGTGTCCATTTGGAATATAGAGAGTTTGCTTTGAGATTTGTGCTAGATTAAAACTGATGAATCAGATCTCATTCTACAGGGTCAAGAACTGCAATGGATCTGAATGCCTTGAGAATCTTGGCCAACTCAAACCAGAGAAAATTGCACTTGGTTTCATTTTTTTTTCCCTCTAATTTGTGGTATTTAATTTCTAATTAAGTAAACTGATTATAGAAAGATTCATATTTTGAATGAGCTATTTTATCACATAATACCTCTGTACAAATAAAAATGTTTGAGGCCTTAATTTTGTTAATGAGTTTTTTTTTTTGCCATTTGCATAATTGTATAATTCAAATTGCAAAATTCCTGCTTATATAATAAACAAGGTTCTACTTCAAAAAAAAAAATTAAAAGAGCAATAGATACTCATTTATATATTAGTTCAATAACATGTAATTTCCAAATATTAACTCAATGATATATAATTTAAGTTAGGTATTTACTATTGTTGAGAACTTATTAAGAGGCTTATATATGGGCATCTCATAAAGCCTAAATTTATTTTTATCAATAATTAGTTAAGCAAATTTTAGATCTTTAAGTACTTTTAGGTTTTAAAATGCCTATTTGCACATGAATCTAAATATCTAATAGCATGACCGTATGTATTTATCAAAAGAAAAAAGTTACAGTTCAATAATCAATATAGCTTTCCTTTTTTTGTGTGTTGAGGAATCCAACTTACACAAGTAAGAATAATTGGTACAGAAGATTAAACAATCAATTAATTAAATGAAAAGAAGAACAATGGTGGCAGAGTGACAAAGCAAATGTTAATTTGGACTAAAGATTCCATGTAGCACACAAAGGATCTTTGGTATATTCATTCATTGACAAGTACACACAAAGACATCACCCCTAAATGGCCTCTTGCACAACATACGGACGTTTTTTCATTTAAAAAAATAAATAAATAAATTACACATCATTCCATTTACATTTTGGTCACTAAAGTTTCATCCATTTACAATTTAGACCTTAAATTTTTCAAAAATATAATTTTCATCCTCAAAAAATTTAATTCCATAGGTCATGTTTGATTGTGGAGTAAAGTTACTCCAGATTAAATTTCTTACTCCAAGCTAAGATAGATTAAAATAATCATGTTTGGTTAGAATTTGATGGAGTAAGCTAATGAAGAGAGATAAATTATAACATGATGTTACTCTAACTGCGGGATCCACAGGTGGAGTAACTTAATCTGAATTAACTCAAATGTTACTCCATCTTACTCTTTCAAATTTACTCCTCATTTGACTCCTTAAAAGTAGAGTAGAGAGTTAACTCCACCATTTACTCTACAACCAAACATGACCATAGATGCTAATGCATTTTTTCATCTAGTTTTTTGACATATGACCATAACAGGATAATTTATTAATAAACTGAGAACTTGAAAGTGAAAATAATATTCTTAAAAAATTTAGGATCAAGATGATAAATGAGTGATATTTAAAGGTTATTTGTACGATTTACTTTAAAAAGAAAACTTGACTCTTACATTGGAGTTAATGCCAATTTCAATTTTCCCTTTCTTTAAATGGCCTCTTGTGTACCTACCATTACCAATCAAAGAGTTTTGTCTTCTTTGTGAATCTGGCAAAATTGTGCCTCTTTTGATTTCATTTGGCATTTACTTTGTGATAATTTATATGGTGGAATAGAAAAGGATGCCAACTTTCTTGGTTTAAAATATACATAAATTTTTTTTTCTTTTAGTTTCTTTTATTTATTGGGGCCTCGGATTCTTCTTGACATTTTGAGTTTACTTACTCGCTACACCTATGTTAATGGATACTAGTGCCATAGAAGAACTAGTTGTGCTTAAATGCTCTCTCCTATTACATTAATCTTTCTTCTTTATTAAAGATTAGTTGATATAAAAAAATGATCAAATTGGGCAGGATAAAAGTGGAGGTGTTAACTGGGGGCTGATATCTGGCTACGCATTTAGCTACCAGGATAGTTACACATTGAGCGACCTCGAACATTGTAAAAGGGCAAAACAAAAAAATAGTAAATTTTGCTACCTTGGAAGTTACATATATAGTAATCCTGAACATTATAGACTAATTAAGAAAAATGCTAAATAGTAAATATATTAATTAGTCTAAATATTGTTCACATGCTAAATAAGATAATTGTATCGGGTATGACAAATTTTAAATACCACTAAAAAATAAATCTATAAACAAAAGCATGTGTGAACTATAGGATTTGCATGTTTTTATAGTATATTGACCTCTTATTAAAGTCGGAATTTTTCATATCATATTTAGCGTTTAATTCTATGAAGTCTTAAACATTTTGTGTAATATTAAACAGCTTCTAGTAACACAGTAGTTACTAGTATCGTGCTCATGCATTGCAACAGGAACATATTATAAGAAAACAAAAAAAAAATTCATACAAAATGACATATTTTTGTAAAAAAAAAAAAAACTTAGACTAAATAACAAATAGCATTTCTTAAATGACATCTATATACAAATAAAGTTCCTTAAATAACGTCTTAAATGACATGTATGTTTTTTTTTATCCTTTTGACATATTTTCATAAAATTATCTCTTACAAATGACATATTAAATGACAAATACATTCTTATGATATAAAAAATAGAAGAAGTCAAGACAAGACCAATCAATTAAAAAATTCCTTAAGTAACATTTAAAAATGGAAAGAAATCATGACTAATCAGAAAGATAATACAATTTGCATGTGACGAGTACATGTCTAACTAAAAGATGCATAGAATAAAAAAAAGACAAATTATTTAATTGGAGAGCTGATATTCTATCTAAAATTTCATCTTTTAATCACAGTCGTTGGCGAATCAAGACATCTACGTGCTTAATATAATAATGGAGATACATCAGCTCCCAAAAAAATCATACAAATAATTAAAAATAAATTTAGATACTTTAAATGAGAATCACTTCAATATTAAAAAGAATTAGATAAATAAACATTCAATAGCTACCTATATTGAGTAGCTAAAAGTGTAGTTCCTTAAGAATCCTCATTAACAACTTCACTATTTCCATTTAGTTCAAAAGAAGACTGCACTTTAGGGACTACACATGCCAACCCTTTCAAAGAAGATAAGCTTAAAAACACCCATGATTAGCCTTAGCAGTGTTTTCTTATGTTATCTTTAGAGGGATTATGCGGACTATCTTGCTCATTATGGAATATTTAATATTTAAGTGTTTGATTCACATGTAATCCCCTTGCCAAGGCAACCTTTAAAGTTCCCTGCCTAAAATATATTGCAAGGGTCAAGTGATTTAGGCTATTAGCTATATCAAAAGGGTAATGATTAGAAGCGGTCGACTGTGATTTTCAAACTATGAGGATCAAATGTAAATAGAGATAAATTATATAAATTTTTATACTGAAAATAGAATCAATTTTACAGTACTCATAATAATTTACTCTAAATTATTTAGAAAATTATACACAAATACAAAAAAAAAATAGAAATCAATTGACCCACATTTATTGTACATATCTCCGCTCCCGATAATGATCATATATAACAAATATCTATCACAGTTTTGTGGTAGATATTTTTCCAGTATTATGTAAACAATTCATTAATATTTTATAATATGTTGGTATTAATTTATCATACTATGGTAGGAAAATAAGCTACATCAACATAAATGTAAAATCACATTTCATACATCATAAATCTTGCACAGAATAGAGTAAAAAATCAAAATCAAAACAGAAATGCTTAATCTGTATTTTTCTCTGAAATTATAACTAAAATGTTAATTAGAACATTGTGGTCCATCATTAATATACTGCAATAACACAAAGAAAAAAGCAGACAATTTAGTTGCATGCATGCATGTTCATTATTTTTTTTTTTGGGGAAGAGGAAATTAATGTGGAGGTCAAGCCTCCAGATTCTATTGATCAAGATTGCATGCATATATGTTCATGTTAGAAAAAAAAAAAAAAAAAAAAAGTAATGATGATATTATTTAAATTATTAATTCGGATTAAACATACATAGTCATACCAAAACGGCAACACAGAGGCTTCAAGGGCTTATTCAGTTATCGTAACCAAAGAAAAACACAGCCGAAATATCAAATCGAGTACCACCAAAACTTTATTTAATGTAATCGAATTCGAACCTAAAAAAAAAAAAAAAAATGGATCAGCAATCATGGGTTGCATCTTAATTTGGATGATTGGATTCTTTTGTAGAGCTAGCCGTACGTACAATCTTTAATTTGTGGGCTATAAAATACTAAATAAATAACACGATCTTCCTTTAGTTCGGCAGATTGAGGAATTATTGCCAGTACGTGCTGACAGCCTGATCAGATTTTAAAGTTCCGTGCAACGGTGCAACTTTATATATATATATATAAATTCTTTTCATGAAAGGGATGAATTAGCTTGACCTCAATCCAGCCCATCTTAAATTCGGGAGCAGCTTGGGTCCGATGGGTTTAATCACCGTCCGATTCACTTCAAGATCCGTGCAATCTGCTTTAATATACGTGCGAATTTGTTTTAATATAGTGCACAAGGAATCTTAAAGATAATCGGACGGTGATGGAACCCATAGGACCCAAGCTCGTCCCCTTAAATTCTACCACATATTCTTTTCTCATATTCTTTCGTGTTAGAGACTGCAGTTCGAGATTTTATCAGTTACGTCATTACGTATCGTATCATATAACGGCTGTGATGTGCTTTATTTTTCCCTATAAATTCTAAGCGGCACAAATTCTGTAAGATTACATGTAGCTATTTTCAATAGTGCGGTGTCTTTCGTAAAATCAATCCGCAGCATATTTAGCTGAGATAGAGTTCAGATGAATCATGACGCGCCACGTGGGAAGGACTGGAGAGCTGGAGAAAATCAGACGCGTTCGATCCAGTGGGACTGGAAAAGGGAGGATATCTTGATCGTTGGATCCATTCCGCCTTTTTTTTTTTCTTTGTTTCCCTTTTCATTAGCAACATCTCGGTGTCGTGATCTGTGTAGTCAAGTATGTAGCTATCTTTTTATAGAGACCAAATGGGTTGGGCCATTCGTTCCTTAATATATAGCAGCAGATCCCGTCCATAAAAACAATTCTTACGTTTTTATTATTCAGCCCCTTAAAAGTTTGTTATTGTAAGTTAATCTTATATAGATAAATTAAATTGTTTTTCAAGCAAATATATTTCGCTGTATATATTTCTTTAGTTGGGTCTTTATAAAAAAAGTCGGCTTATTTTTATGAGTTAAATGAATTCAATATTAATCATGTTAACTTTTATTTGTTTAGACTAGTTTTTACGTCACTGAGGTCTTTTCGCTGTATTTATTTTCTGAAAATCAAATAAAATGAACATTTATTTTCTTTTAATTCTACATATATCCAGACATAAAAAACATTATGTATATATTTTAAAGCAACTACTATGTCTTCTGCTAGCAGAAGACATGACTTTTATATATGAGTAAGGCTTGTGTGCTATGGATAGCACTAGAGCCTCTATGCAGCGGCTCAAAATTTGAGTTTTCAAAATTCTAATGGCCGATCCGAACCGTTCAAAATTTAATCTGTACTAAAATGTACTTGCCTACCAAATTTTACATTTTTTTGATTTTTTTTTTTACTATTTATTAAGTATGTTACAAAACCGCTGTTTTTGAATAATTCTGGATCACTGAAAACAGAAGTTTTGTAACATACTTAATAAATAGTAAAAAAATTCAAAAAAATGTAAAATTTGGTACGCAAGTACATTTTAGTACAGATTAAATTTTGAACGGTTCGTATCGGCCGTTAGGATTTTGAAAACTCAAATTTTGAGCCGTTGCATAGAGGCTCCGGTGCTATCCATAGCACCCAAGCCTTACTCTTTATATATTATGTATATATTTTTACAAATAAAATTGCTTTTGTCAATACATTTTTCTCTTAATGTTAGTGCGGTCTAAATTAATAAGTAACCAAAATCATGCAGTATAATTATTGTTAGTCATGCATTATTGCGAATTCATTTTAATACATATGTTTTATTATTATTTATGAGCTGGCATATACGTAACAGAAAAAACAACTTTCATGTCTGTGGTAGATATTGATATGTATTATTTTTGACTTAATATTGGTAAAAATAATTGCTTGCTCCGTACTTAATAGGTAGTTGCAAGAAATGGTCTTTTATAAAATTTTGTATATTTTTAATAAAGGAGAGTTCAAAATGTCATCATTTTTTGTGTCTATGTCATATTTTTATTTTTTATTTTATAATAGTATATTTTTTAATTTAATGTAAAAATAAAATCGTTAGATGTAATATATATTATTTGATCTACATGCATATAAAAAAATCATATTTCCATTATGGTTTTATATAAATCAACAAGTTAAAAAATCAATGTTCATAATTTATCAATTCGGTGTATTTTTGTAAGCTATTAATGCTAATAAAACAAAATTGAAATGCCATTATATTTTACGTGTGCATAGCGAAAATGAGATAGATTATAGCTAATGGTTTTATTTTGACAATTAAGTTTAAATTTTAGGTTATTTTAGTTTGAAAAATGAAGGCATGATGGAGGCACAGAAAATAAAGACATTTGAATCCTTCTAATATTTAAATGAGTAGGATTAAAATACCGCATTGTCTTTGTTCCCCAATCATATCTCACATCTTTATCTCCGTTTTCAAAATTCAAAACAGTCGATCCAAACCGTTCAACGTGTTCTCCAAATTATAATGTTTATGGAGACCAAATTTTATATGTTTTGGAAAAAAACATTAGATGAGTACAAAATCATTGTTTTTGGATTGTCCATCATCTTTTTAAAAACAGTTATTTCTTACCTGTCTAAAATAATTTTAAAAAATCATAAATTGTAAAATTGGATCTCCAAGTTCATTTTAATATGGGGATCATTTTGAGTGATTCGGATAGGCTATTTAGATTAAAAATAGAAATAAGAATATGAAGCATAATTGGAAAAAGGGGGAAATGAGATCTTTTAACCCTGTTCTTTTTAATTATGCATATCTTAGGATCAACATAAAATAAATTGCTAGAGTTAGATTGCTGATAATTAGAATTTGCATTCAAAATTGTAATATTTCTGAGCGTTCTAATTATATGATATATTCTTTTTTTATTTTTAAATAAATATTGAAGATCAAGTCATCGAACTATTTAATATGCATAAAAATTCTTTCTTTAGATTTCAAATATTTGATCTTTACACATAGAGTACTTACTATATTTGAAATTTAAAGAGAGAATTCTTATGCATATTAAATAGTTAGATGACTTGATTTTTAATATTTTTGAAATACTGATAGTGACTATCAGTTTAAGACAATCAATTTTGATCAAGTCATCCAAACTTAACACAAACCAAATCTAATCCTGACTCAAACACAATCTAATATTAATCCACATAATTGATAATTATTCAACTGAAGGATTCCAACCTTAAACCAATTTTAGTGAAACTAAATTGGTAAAGTATCATCACTAAAAAAAAATTCAAATATTAAAGCCAATCCGATGAACTTAATTTACTTGTAACTATTTTTAAAATAAAAAAATGAAGGTCAAACAATTAAACTTTAAATATCCACACTAAATTGGTAAAGTATCATAACTAAAAACTTGTGCACAAATATTAAAGCCAATCCGATGAACTTAATTTACTTGTAACTATTTTTAAAATAAAAAAATGAAGGTCAAACAATTAAACTTTAAATATCCACAAAAAATTTCTCAATGGAGTTTCAACCCAATTTCCTTGTACTGTGAAACAATCCAAACCGATTGATTTAATTAGATGTATGTTACAAAAGTAAAAGTACGATGTACAAGAAGTAAGAATAATCCTCAAGATGCGTAATTTTTTTAACTGAACCGTGTATTATTTATAACAACAGCATAAAAATTGTTATATAAATACTAAATTAGTAAAAAAAATATATATATATATAAAACTGAAGTCAAGTTGGGTTGGATTTCTTTTTTGATTAACCTGGTAGTGGCTAGAGAAGGAAATATGTGACACGCCGTGACATGATATGACAAACATGCCGTTATTTGGTCACGTGACGTGACATGACCAAAATAGTAGTAGATGGTCATATCACGTCGTGTCCATACGTGACGTGGCTGTCGTGACGTAAATTAGTCATGTCAATTTTTTTTATATTTTAATTTAAATTACTAAAAATTTAGAAAAAAAATATATAAAAAATATGAAAAATTCTAAAATAAGTAAATAATATGTAAAGATTTTTTTTGAAGAAAAACTGTTGGGCATCTCATATTACTTTAAAAATTCAAATTACAAACATTCATTAGACTAAACTAGAGAAAATAAAAATCAGTACTACATGAGTACCAGTATCACTGAACCTACACTAAAAGGAAAATATGAATATTCTATACATACAAAAAAAGTTGAATACTTTAAGTTTCATACCGTAACGTGACGTGACGTATAATTTTAGCTCGAATGCGGTCACGTCACTTGAATGATCACGTCACGCGAATCACATCACGTAATCGACACACCTGACGTAACGTTCCGTGACAAATTTTCTTCTCTGAAAGTGGCTACCAGTGTGCCAGAGGCACAAACTATGCATTTAGATTAAAAAAAACCTAAAGCATAGAGATTACAAGACACATACTCTCAATGAAGAATTTGAACGGTTGATCTTGACTTGATAATTTAAGCATTTTGGTTCTTAAATTTTTTTTAGCAAAGATGAGAATTAAAGCTCTTCAAGTTGCGGCACTGAGTTTCAAATCTACGACTTTTCACATAAATGGTTGAAAATAATTAAAAAGAAATGACGACACCAGATTATTCAGTTTTTTCAACCTCTTGATCTCACAGAAAGTAAATCCAGAAAATGAAAAAATAAAATAAAACAAGAACACTTCCTAAGTAATAGATCAAGATTGACAGTACAAGTTCATGATTAAGCTTCTATTAAATATTACTCTATAAAATAACATCAGATAAAAATATATATGTTAGATATAGAAAAAGGATCCTTTATTTGGTTAATTAAAAAGGATATGATGTATTTCTGTGCCAGTAAAGGTATACTAAAACCAGTGTTTTGAAATTCGGTTCTCATTCGATATGCGAAAGACCACTGCATACCGCATACCGCATATACGGTATGCGGCCACATATGCAGATTTATATATGCGGATTTTAAATGATAATTCGTATATATAAACAAGTATACGGTAATATGTGGTATGACTCACTGTTAATATACTCTAAACCGGTAATATGTAACATAAATCACTGTTAATATACTTTAAACAGGTATTTATCACTATTAATATACTCTAAACCGGTAATATGCTCTAAACTTTATATTCGAACTAAATATATATTTTCTATTCAGATTGCAACCGAATGGGAATATTCGGCCAAATAAACCGAATTTTACTACACTGACTAAAACTATGATATTTCTTTGCTACGTACCTAAAGTATTTTATCTTTTCTAATTTTAACTTATTCCATATTATTGATAACTTGGTGGGGGGGGTCTTAAGTAGAAGATAGATTACTTAAGGGGTAGTGCAAGCCCAATGGATCCAAAAAAGAGAATTTAAAAAAGGGAAAGAGAGAGAAAGAGAAAGGTCGAAAGCCACTCAGAAAGGCAGACAGAAGCCAGGTATCAATGGGCGTGAGAGAGAGAGAGGAAATAAATGGCAAGTGACTAAGATTCTCACGTGAGCAGTGCTTGACCATATCTTGCTTTTGTTATTAACAAATTATTAGTGACATAGTAGTGGGACATCGATCGCTTCATGAGTTAAAAATACACCTGGATATATATTTATTTTATATATACATATATATCAAGAATTGTAATTTTTATTTTGACCTAATAGAATTGCAATTTTAGCTCTTTTTAAAAAATTCAGAGACTATTAGTTGGCGAATCTTCAGAAAATCACATCAACTAATTAAGGTACCTTACCATTTGGGTTTGAATCTGGTCCATTCATTAGCACGAATCTTAATGACATTCTACGTTCCGTCTCTCTAAAAAAAATTTAAATAAAAAAAATCTATAAAATATAATAAAACAAATCTGATAATGAGAGGTATTTTGTTGAATTCACAGGATAAGAACAAAGACAATAAAACAAGTGTAAACACAAGGATTCCTTTAAATTTTTATATTATCCTCTTAACCTAGCTAGCCGCATGCATCTACAAAACATATATATTCAGTTCCGTATGAAATTGATTCTCCTGTTTTCAATGACATGAAATTCATATGTTGACCCAAATAATAAAATAAGTACAAATCTTAATTAGGTTGCTAATTAATTTTTGGGCCCTTTTAATTAGGCAACTGGCTTGATCGCTTAATTTATATATGAAGTCACTTTCTAAACATTTTTCATATATTTTTTTCCACGCATCTTGTAATACATATTTACTCCGAAATTTTTATTAATAAGAATATAAATAAAAAATATCAGTTTTGGGGAAGTTTTTGACAACGGCTATATCAGTGAAATTAGAATAGTGCTGACTAACGCGTTTAAAAAAAAAATTCTGGCTGTTATGGACGATAACGGCCAGCTACAGTGATTTTTTCCGGAATTGAACTAAACTGAACTGAACTAAAAAAAAAATACTGTAGCTGGCCGTTATGGACGATAATGGACAGCTAAAGTGTTTTTTTTAAACGCGTTACTTAGCGCTAATTTGGCCGTTGTCAAAAATCACGGCTTTTCCAGTTTTCAAATTCTACCAAAAACTTTCTCCAAAACCAATATTTTTTTTATTTATATTCTTATTAATAAAAATTTCGGCATATTTACTTATTTTATTGATGCGTACTTATTTATTATATTAATGCACACTCTATACTCTATAGTATTAATGTACACTTATTTATGTATCTGTTTATGACTCGATACACACTTGACTATTATGTCAATAAATACTTATTCAGTTATTTATGAAACTTAATTAAAATAATTAAAAAATATTTAAAAAATAAAATTAGTTAGATGGTACATAAATATTCCATTAAATAATCCAATTGGGTGGTGCTCTATGCCATCACGGCATAAAGCAAGGGAAGATAAGGTCAGGTTGATTTTCTTTTTTCAAACAAAAAACCCACGCACTCTTCACGTTGTTTTTTTTCTTCTAAAATTTTAAATAGAGCACTATATATATGTTGACAATTGATACCGAGAGAGGTATTATCTCCAGTTCTTACAAACTGGAGACTCCAGTCGCAAATTGCCTAACTGCCTGGACTAGAGTTGGAAAAATTGCACGACGGAGCCGGTTCCGTCATGAAACGGTACAGTTATGATACGAAACGGTACGGTTATGATACGAAACGGCATGACACATGTGACTTTTCTGTGCCGTGACTCGTGTGTCACGTGCCGTGATCGAAAATTTGACACGGCACGGTGCGTCACACTAAAAATCTAGTCACAGCATGGCACATCACGTGATCACGCAAGTCACGTGTAATTAGAACCATTAAGTCTTGATCAAATAGTGAATTTTCAATACACTAATCTAAATTATGAAAAAAATAGTTAAATGTAAGAAACGTGACTAGTTACATTTGGACACGGCACGCAAGTGACTCGCGTGCTGTGACCACTCCTCCACATTTTAGTCACGGCACGGCACGACACGTGTAACTGTTCACTTGGTCACGGCATGGCAAGAAACGGCACATTTTTTCCACTCTACATGAGACATCTGATCTGTGGGTCAATACCATAATTAATGCTAATTTTATTCTTTTTTTCAGATAATTATTTTCTTTATTCTTTTTTTTTCTTTTTCTCTTTTGATTTGGAAGACGTTAAATTATAATTTTTTTCTCCCGTTGCTGTTCATTTTAAATGGTAAGCAGGATTTTTTTTCAGGACGTCTGATTTTGATCTAACGAACAAAATTTTTAATGGTAGTGGTCTCAAAGGACCTCTATGAAGCAATATTTTCTAGTATTAAATTATAAATAAATCATTCTTGTACTTGATTTATGCACTATTCTTCTTATTTGCATTTAAGTATTTATATCTAGCATGTAAGAATGTGCGATTATCTATAATTAATACGCAAAGTATTCACCGTAAAATGTTAAGAAATTTTAAAATTGATCTCATTTTCCACAAGAAAAATTTATATGATTGATCCCATATATATTTGATTTCCATAGTTCAAAAATCTGACTCTGTTCTTGATAGTAACTGCATACATGGGCGGAATTAGAAAATTTAGTTGGGGAGACTAAATTTTAAAATATATAATTATTAATTTATAGCTAGTGGGATTTGAATCCAAGACCTCCCAAAAATAAAATAAAGTCTTAACCACAAGACTACAAGTACACATCTAACATTTTATGAGGGGGCTGAACTATATAAAAATTTCATAGAAATAAAAAAAAAATCAAATTATAATGTACGTAATTAAAAATTTGAAATCATAGGGTGCCTTAGTACCCTCCATACAGTATGTAAATCGGGGTGCGTATCCTCTGAGATATCTCAATTTTTGCATGACCGACATGTTCGGTGCCTATTCGGGGGAACGTAGGGGGCCAATATTATTTGAGCTTTGAGATTGGTGCAGAACGTATTTGAACAATTGAAATATTCCAAAAAGCCACGCAAAGTTTGAGATATCATCTCAGACGATGCGAATTCATGTAAATCCGCCCCAGACTGCATACAAATTTTAATACGAATTCAAGAGTTATTATGATCAAACACGAAACTGAACTTGCTCCGGTGCGGTGCTATATTGGAATCGTCCCACGGCTGTTTTCAGCCCAAAAAAAAAGGCACGATGATGCGCTTTGAGCCTTTGACATTGAAACCTTTCGGCTCTTTTTCCATGGAAAGTACAAAAGGGACAAGTGTCACAATGAGCACAAAACTGATTGCCAAGTTTTTCTTTGTTTTGAAGGCTGTACCTACACGCCATACTGTACCTGGTCCCATACATAACCTAAAAATGAAAATGATAAAATGGAAAAGTTGAAAGTCAAATATGCAATCTAATAACACTTTCGGTTCGGTTAATTGAAAGTTGAAACTATGCAGGGAGAGACAACAATAGATTTGGTAAATTCAAGACGTAGTTAATATACTGGTATTAATTAATTGCAATCATTTGTTTAATTGTATTTATGCAGTTACAAATATGAATTATATTTGATGATTTTAATTTGTGCTTTGACCTCCGAAACTGTTGCTGTTATTATTCAAAGGTAAAGGTACAACCACAACTAGCCCACAAAGAGCAAATGCAAAAAAGAAAGAATAAAAGCCTTTCTAAATTCTAAGACAAGGTATTTCCTTCAAGGCCTGTTCGGCTGTAGCCCAAAAATTACTGTTTACGTGAGAAAAAAAAATCACTCAGGACCTGTTCGGTGGACCATTGGAATGGGCATGGGTGCGGAAATTAAACTAAAAATTTCAGAGTTTTCCCACGTGAACAGTAATTTTTAGTTCAATTCCCACGCCCATACCCATTCCCAATGGTCCGCCGAACATGCCCTCAGTAAAAATTCACTCAAAGTGATTTTTTTTTCCCACGTAAACAGTAAAAATCAGTTCAAAATGTTTTCGTTCCCGTGTCCATTCCTCTACCCACTATGCAGCCGAACACGCCCTCTCAAACTAGTATCACGGGCAAAAGGTAACAGTGAGAATAGGGTGCTAAGTTTCTCAACTGAAAATTTATAATTTTGTTCATTAAGTTTTATAATTTTATACACATTAATACTATTTAGTCTCCTTTACAAAAGAAAATTATACTACATTCGATTTTCAATTCTCCCAATTTCAATTTTTAATTCGGCTTTAGCTAACATGGTCAATAAAATTTAACGACTTTAAAAAAAAAATCTGTTTATTGTCTTCTTCCACAATACTGTTTATTGTTAGTAATTAATTTTGTTCTCACTTCATTTTATAATGAAATTTTGTGATGGGCAGAGCTAATAAATGGCTCAAATATAATTAATACCAGTCTTATGAAATTCATGATTATTTATTTCATATATGATATAATAATTTTAGGAAAACATATTTGCACTTCTATAAAAAATTTAACGCAGCCCTATTATTTCGTACTGGCTCCATCATTACTCGTAAAGCATACAAATTTAAAAAAAAAACAAAAACAAAAGGTAAACATACAAGGGCAGATTAAGAATTTTCATCAGATAGACAAAAAAATAGCGAATCGGGTTCAAACTCATTAGTTAATCAGATACTTAATAAAAAAAAAACAAAATTATTCTAATTTGCAGTGCTCTAAATACAGGGAGGTCAACATATATAGTGCAAATAAAAAGGAATTAAAATCATTTCAACTAATGTGGAATCAAGGTTGTCAGCCATTTAATTTATTTTGGAACAAGAACAACTATTTATAGGAGAGTTGAAAGAGGGATATCATTATCATCTCATTTTCTGTGGTCATCATGTCTGGCCTTTTATTCACAAAATGGAGAGAGACAGGTGGGAGCATTTATGTCCAACATTTTTTTTGTCCTTTATTAAAGTAAGCCCACACTAATTGGAAGAGGGAAAAAAAAAAGGAGGTACCAGTACCACCACCTTTTAGAGACAGTTAACACTAGCCTACCAATGTGGCTTCCAATAAGTGAACAACAACAAATTAAAGTTATTTTATCACCGTTATTCACTACTCATTATTCATGGAGCCTTCTTGTCTTTTAAGAGGCTTCATGGACCACATATGTGGTGACAAGTGGAACACCAAATATTTTATAAGGTACCTAGTTAACAAATCTCAAGGAACTTCAACTTCAACTTGTAATGCTGCAGCATCAATACTCACAAATAAGAATCAATCCATAGATGCACTGTTACAACGGAGGAAGGGGATCACATAGGAGTGCAAATAGGTCAGATATTTTCCAATCATATCTATATCCAGATTTGAAAATTAGATATGAATATCTGATATCTGAATATCCGTGCAGATACAGATATGGTTTTGAATTTTAATTATCCGTATCTGAATAGTAGATTTAGGGATATCCGATATCCGACCCATATCCATCTAATATCCGATTTGTATCCGTATCCAAAAATTAAAAGTGAATCATCATGAGCTACCTTGTATTTTCTTTTTATTTGTTACAAATGTAACACCTTATTATCAATGAAACGAGAGCATGACTTTATTTTTCTTAAAAAGAAAAAAAAAACTTGTTGTGTGTTGAGGACATGTTTGGCCAAGGAGAGACTATATGATAATGGAGAATAAAAAAATAGTAATGAATCAAAGACTGAGCTTTTTTTTCACATTATTATGAGGTTGATTGTCAAAACAAAAATACAAGTGAATGATAGAAAAATAGCCTATTCCACTTCTTGGAATTTTCTATTCCTCCAAATAGAAGAGGGTTAAATAAATGTAAAAGGAGGTTTAGATGTGAAATTTCACTCAAAAATTATATTTCAAATTCTTACAATTTTATTTAAATTTGATCTTATTGATAACTATTTGAACTTAATTTTGTTATTTATCTATTTAAGAACATATCCTAAATTGAGTTAGGATTTAGTACTCCTTGTGATAGTATTTGAAGCAGGGGCAGAGCCAGACTTTCAAGCTATGGGGGTCAAACACAGATTGGGGATCAATTATATAAATTTTTTCATGCTGAATAGGGATCAATTTTATAGTATCCATATAATATTACTCTAAATTGTATGAAAAATCATGTAGTATTTTTTTTTTTTTAAGAATTAATGGGGTCAATTGACCCCATTAAACACATATGACTCCGCCATTAATTTGAAGGGCTTTATTTTAATCCCTATCTTATCACAAAAACTATCGAAGGCTAGAATCCTTTCACACCTAATTATATTGATATACGAGCAAAACTAGGGTGTGATGTGCTCACCAAGAGGGAGTTTGTGAGCACACCACCAAAAGACTATCGGATTGACTTCGAACTACGAATCCAAACCGTTAAAATCCATGTACTTCGTGAGTGATGTATGTACATGTAAAAAATTTAAAGTTTCGAATTCATTTAGTACATGGTCAAGCGGTAAAAAAATGATGAAAAATGAATATAAAACAATTTAAAAAATAGCTTATAAAATATTCATTGTTTTGACTGCTTGACCATGTCCTAAATGATTTCGAAACTTTAAAATTTTTGCATATACATACATCACTCACAAAGTACATGATTTTCAATGGTTTGGATTCGTAGTTCGAAGTCAATCCGATAGTCTTTTGGAGGTGTGCTCATCAACCCCTCTTGATGAGCACATCACACCCTAGTTTTGCCCATTGATATACTTCATAATCGTCGAAATTAATTTAAACTCAAAGGGGATACCAACACTATGTCAGTATGTCGCATTCATATATTTCCAAAATTTGGCAGATATTTCATTTCGTTCGTATAGTTGGAGGGTTAAATAATACGAGCCACACTTTTTTCAATAGAAATAATCACATAAAATCAAGAAGAGGTCATCATGGAGGCCCCTATATGTTCAACGCCAATTTGTTTTCAACTGACACGTATTTTAGTAAAGTAACAACGTGCTATCTTACAATTTTTCATTCATAAAAAAAGTATTTATGTGTATCTGACACGTACTTATCTTTATAATCCACACTTGACCTTTTCGCATTCACTTTAGTTAAAAAAAAAAAATTCTAAAATCTCTCCTTTTTTTCTTTTCTTTTTTAAAGGGTTGAAATGCACTATTTCTTTATTTAGTAATCCAATATGACACATTCTTTTTTTTTTTTTCTATTTTTAAAGTCCGAACATATTTCCTTTTTAAAAAAAGAGAGTTCAAATGCACTGTTTTTAGAGTCCGAACATAAGCACATTATCACTTTATCATATGGTCTAGAATCTCCTTAAAATAGTGATATTGTACCAATGTAAAAAAAATAGTAAAAATATTCTAAAAAATACAAAATTTGGTCTCAAAGCATATTTTATTATGAAGATAATGTTGAGAGGTTCGGATCGACTGTTCGGACTTCGAAAATAGAAATAAAAGATGAGGAGCATTTTGGAGCACAACAAAGATGGTGCATTTGAACCTTCCTGTGTAGCCACAGTTGGTTAAGTTCGTGCTTCACAGGTATACACGTGTCATTGTGAGCCTCCACTGTTACATACCAGTTTAATTTTTTTTATTAAGTTAATTTGCTTCACTTCTTGTTTTTAGTAATGTATGTTGGTTATTTTTGAAAATTATGATCATAATAATTGTAAAATTATGTGTTATTGTTCCCCCCCTATTTCTTACCTTAAACTTAAACTGCCCTGACTGCTTGTTCCATTATTTCACTCGCCACATATTTGATTACAACGTAAAGATAAGTTCTTTATTAATGTTTTATCTGTCGCTTTTATCAGGCAAAGCCCATAAGCAGTATCAGGATAAATTGGCCCAAAAAGGCCCAATAAAGCTTTCTCATCTGGCCCCAGAGACCGTTTCTTCTTGCGCGGTTTGTTGGCACTTCTTTTAAATCTTGAAAACGATCAAATCTATCTTGCATTAGCACGCGCGCAATCTTGCTTTACTCCTCTCTCTCTCTCTCTGTCTTTCTTCACAGAAGAAGGTGCTAGGTATGTAATTGTTGACCAGTTACAGTTTCATTGTTGATTTCGTTTGCTTTTCTCGTTAGTTTGGGTGTTTGAATACTCGTCTTGATTCTTGGCTACTTAGTTTTTGGTAAATTTTCTCAAAAATCACATTTGGAGTAAATCTTTGACTTTGGTATTAACATAGATGCATTGCTTGGTATTAAAATAGAGAGATTTGCCAAATTTTTGTTTCAATTACATAGATGCATTGTTTGCTCATGCTCTCTCTCTCTCTCTCTGTTATTATTATTTTTTTTTTTTTTCAGGAAGATATTTTTTGCTTATATTAAACTCTTAAGGCTGAAATTCTAGTCCATGTTTATTTTACAATTGATATTTACTTTCTTTTTCTGTATAGCTTTTGTTTGGGATAGCTGAGAGCCTATATTTTATTTGACCAGTATATTTGTTTAAAAATTATAGATGCTGCACTTCTTGTTCATGTTTTAAGCATGATTTTTATCTATTGTCATTTTGTTTGTTTCTTTTGAGTTATGTAGATTTTGTCAGGACAAGATGTCTAAACCCGCAAATTCAAAATCCCCGTCAAGTTCAAAACCCCCGCTCCCAACTGTTAAATTTAATAATACTTTTGAGGTATTCATATCACCATTTGCTAAGTTTGATTTCTTCAATTAATCATAGCTGATTCTAATTTCGAGATTCTTACTTGGGGTTTACAAATTACAACTTACTACATATTATATTAATCTTTGCTAATAATATATACATGATCGTTACATTCTTACTTCAGGTTTCCAAATTGTTCTGTTAAGGAACATACAACCCCATTTTGTTATGTGATTATTCAATCAAAGTTTTCATTTGGATTCATAATTTGCTTTATTATTTGATATGGTTGATTAAAAATTAGGTGCTACCTTCACCAAGTGATAGTGTGTCGAGCCTTAGCTTCAGCCCAACAGCAAATCATCTTGTGGCGACATCTTGGGATAAACAGGTTATACATGAAATATTCAAATCTTTGTGTTATATATTTGAATATTTGCAAACCTTCTTATATTATAAAGCATTGATTGGAAATAGGTCAGATGCTGGGAGATCTCTTCTGAGAGCAGCCGACCTGTGGCCGCCATATCACATGATGCACCGGTACTACATGATTATGCATGTCCTGTGTGCCATATTTGCATATACCTCCAACACTTCTGTCTTTTTTACCCCCAATAACATGATACATTCTGGAGCTATTTGCAAATATACCCAACCATTATAACTAAATTGAGTAAGGATTGACCATTTTACCCCTAGCATGTATATCCTTCGACTTCAACCAAACGTGCTTGTGGATTGCGGATTTAATTAACCTTTTTGGAAAAATTATGAACATTTGCAAATGGAGTTGCATGCTACATCTTTGATACAAAATCCAGGGACTCAAGTTAATCTATTATAATTTGTGCAACTCGATTTGTGGAAGAGAAAATGGAGTTCAGTTTTAATAGCATATTATTTTTTTCAAAACTGACATAATAGTTTAATTCAAGAAAACCTTGAACAATATTGGAAAAAAGGATTAAACTGTCACCGACAGCACAGTAAAAGTTTTTTCGGGTTGTAGGTGTTATGTTCGACATGGGCACACGACGGCACTGTTGTGTTCTCAGGTGGATGTGATATGCAAGTTAAGATGTGGCCCTTTGTGCAAGGTGCTCAGCCAATAACTGTTGCCATGCATGATGCACCTGTAAGGAACATCGCTTGGATTTCTCAAATGAATCTCCTTGTATCGAGCAGCTGGGACAAGACAATCAGGTTTATTTTTATTTTTTTCACCTTTTGTTCCTTTTTCTATTTTTCATAGGCAATCATGAAATATATATTCTAGAGTTGTGTTTCTCAATTTATTTTTATGAAGACGAAAATGCTATATCCAAATGGTTTTAATATCTATAAATCAGTAGTGAGAATAAAAGAATAAGTAAATGATTCTGGAGTGGTATTTGATATTTACCATATTTATACGCATGATTTGCAGGATTTTAATATTTATTCTTGTAATAACAGCATATTATTTTATTACATCGATCCAACTTCAGTTTTTGATAAGTTATAAATTGATTTTCAGATGGTCTTCAACATTTCCAATTCAATGCGCATGTTCTTCAAACATTAAATTCAATGCTTATGTTTGAAAAATATAATGGATGCCCCTCGAAAACATCATATACTGATATACACATGCCCTTACCTATTTCACCATCATTGTTGCTCTTTTACTAAATAAAAGAGGAATGAAGGGTAATTTGGGCATTGTCCTTGATAAACTAGGTATGGAAGTAAACATTGATGGCATTTTCCATCTTTTAAATTTATAAGTATCTGCGTTATTTTTAGCTTTTATTGGGACATATATACATGACATCTGTTTTGAATTTTTGAATTCATGATCATTTATTAAAAAAAAAATAGGTACTGGGACTGTAGGCAACAAAGACCTGTTCATATTCAACAGTTACCTGACAAGTGCTATGCTCTGTCAGTGAACTATCCCCTCATGGTTGCCGGAACTGCCGATCGTAACATTATTGTCTTCAACTTGCAAAATCCCCAGGTATTTATTCCCTTTACTGTTATTAATCTATATATGTTGGAAGTTACAGTTCGATTTTACACAATTTTAACTTGGCTAGATGTCATAAAAATGTGGTCATACCTAATTTTAACTTGGCTAGATGTCATAAAAATGTGGCTAGATTTTCATGTTATCAATTGTTTTCATGATTCAAGTTGTTTGGTTGTTATTTGGGAAATTTCTTTTAGCATATACGATTTTTGTTGTTTCCTTCCATTTTCAGATAGAGTTCAGGAGGATACAGTCCAGTTTGCAACATCAGACCAGATGCATGGCCTCCTTCCCTAATCAGCAGGGTTTTCTGGTAAAGCAAAAAGTTCTGATAAAAGCTCACTGGCCGCTTTTTTTTTTTTTTGGGATCAATTGTCTTCTAAATTAGTAAATTTGCTCTTTCTTTCATGTAAGGTTGGGTCAATAGAGGGAAGGGTCGGTGTGCACCACCTGGATGACTCAAAACCGAGCAAGAATTACACTTTCAAATGCCATCGAGATGGGCACAAAATTTGCTCTGTCAACTCAATAAACTTTCATCCGGTATGATCCTTTTATTTTCTGTTATTTTATTTTATTTTATTGTGATTATAGGGACTTACTTACTCTGTTATAAGTGGAGTTGTATCAATGCTGCATGGTAATTTTGATTATATCATTATGTGGTTTATTACAGAGTTTCATTTTTCTTATTATCAATTTGATTTGGTGTTCAGGTGTATCACACATTTGTAACTACTGGAACTGATGGTACAATAAGTTTTTGGGACAAGGATACTAAACAAAGACTCAAGGTCTGCTATTCCTTCATTCCTTTTATTTTATTTTCTTTAATTTGTTTGCAATCTTTCTTCCAATGCAATTATCTTATGTCTTGAATTTCATTTTCTACTGTCCAGTATTTTCTTTATACCTACTTCCTACATAGGATTACAGTATTTACCATTTACAGAAATGATTTTTTGTTTATTATTTCATATCTGCTCAGTTAACCCTTATCTCCTAGCAATGTATCCCGGCATTTTTATTCATAACCAAAAAAATAAATAAAATATTATTAATAACCGGCCCTCCGAAAATATTTTACCCATGCCCAAACCGCCCCCTGGGGGTGCGGTTTACCTCCCACCAAACCGCCCCCCCCATGGGGCGGTTTACCCCCCACCCAACCCGCCCCCTGGGGGGGCGGTTTACTATTTTTTTTTTTTTTTTTTTTTTTAATGCGATGATGGATGGATTATTTATAATTATGTTTATAATTTATGTATTTTATAATATTATGTATTTGTTTATATTTTTAATACGATGGATTTTATGACTTGTGAATAGTTTAACAATAACACATGATATGGATAGATAACAATAATTGTTTTGTAATATTATGTTTGTTTGAGCAGATTGAATTTATTACTTGAATTTTAAAAATAAAGATTTGAATACATAACACATGATATGGATAGATAACAATAATTGTTTTTTTTTATCTAAGCAATGCACTAATTCATTAAAAAAAAATATTAGTGTGATCTCATTGTCTATGCCAAAACACCCGTCATTTTTATCCATGCCCATCGAAACTTACATTTCATTGAAATTAAAGTTTTATAAATTTTTTATATGTTTTTTTGAAATTAGATAGTAAAATATATAATTTAGTTTATTAGAAAGACTGAAACAAATAATCCGGATCAATGTTTTTCAGATCAGGTTTTTCGCGGCTGTAAGAAAAAGTAAAATATTTCATTGTGTGTTATTAGAAAAAATAAAACAACCATAACTTAAAAAAAAATGAAATGGATCAAGGGTCGGAAACATCGTTTTTTTTTTTTAAACTTTAAACGGTCATATCTTTTGCTAGGAAAGTCGGATTTACGCGTATGACCCCAATTCGGAAAGGGGAGGAGGAGACGGTGCTGACCGTCACCCCGGGGTTAACCCAGGGTATCCGGAAAAATCAGAATCGCCAAAAAATATTGTTTAGTGCCTCAAAAATTAAGTTTAAGATTTTTAGTGTCTTAATTGAATTTTTTTATGTTAAAAAATACCTTTTAGTACTGAGAAATGCACCAGTAGCAAGTGCAATTGCCACAGGAGAAGTCTCATACAAGCATTTTGTCTTCTGGTTTGATTTCAAGGACTGAAAGGCATATGCTCTAGTAAACCTGTAATTATAATATAGTTTACTAGTTCCGTTGATTCTAAGAAGCGTAGGAGTCTCTTTGCAAATTAGTAGCCTAGATAGGAACATTATATGGAATATATCACCTGATTTTGTCTTCAAAATATAAAGCATGTTTAGATACTAAACAAATTTTAAATTGTTCATTAGAAACAATTATCTATATATTAACAATCATTACTTCATTAGTTATGTGTTCACACAAATAAAGAATTCATCAACATTATCACTTTGAAATTTGTTACTATTAACAACCATCAAATGTTTTTTAAGGTTTACAATTAATAGTTCGTCATTGTTCAATTATATTATCCATTTAATTGTGTGTATACATACATAAGTAGACAAATTAACTATTTGCTCTTGAAAACCGACTAATTAGACTAATGACATTTTTCTTAAATAGACTACATATTTTTTATTTTTTTAATACAAGGTATAATGGATATTTTATAAATTTAAAATAAGCTTTAACAGACAAAGGGATTAAAATGAGTAAATTTGTAAGTGTTTAAAGTTTAAAAGAATAAATATGATATTATGAAGTTTAGACAAAAAATACGTAATATTGACAAATCATAAATCATAAAATCCGTCGTATTAAAAATATAAACAAATATATAATATTACCAAATATGATATTATGAAATCATAAATCATAAATATGATATTATGAAGTTTAACCCTGCATTCACTTATGTTTTAAACTATTCACAAATCATAAAATCTATCGTATTAAAAATATAAACAAATACATAATATTATAAAATACATAAATTATAAACATAATTATAAATAATCCATCCATCATCGCATTAAAAAAAAAAAAATTAGTAAACCGCCCCCCCAGGGGACGGTTTGGGCATGAGTAAAATATTTTCGGGAAGCCGGTTATTAATAATATTTTATTTATTTTTTTGGTTATGAATAAAAATGCCGGCAATGTATCTACATCATGATCATCATATTTTTGTGCGCATTATAGTTTCTTCCCAAGTGTCATGATCCTATTCCATGCTGTGCATTTAATGCTGATGGTTCAAAGTTCGCCTATGCAGTAAGTCTTACTTTATAACCTTCAAATTTCACATGCTCAAAATTTTATTGATAACATGTATATATTCAGGTTTGCTATGACTGGAGCAAAGGTGCTGCACATCATGACCCATCTACAGCGACATCACAAGTCTATATATATGACGTTCAGGTTTGTTATGCTAATTGCGCACACATTTATCTTGATTTTATTTTAATTTTGTAAGAATTACAGTTTTCTGCAAATTTCATCTACAAATGAATAGTTCCATTAACAGTGATCCTTAAAGAATTACAGTTTGCTTGTATTTTATTAAACATGCCTTTTCATTTTCGTTGAGCAGGAAATTGATGTGAAACCAAGACCCAAAAAATATAATAATAGTCATTGAAATCTACTTTGAAGGAAAGAAAATGACTTATAAAAGACAATACTTAGAATTTTTTTGGTTTATAACGCGCGCTATATTGGTAAGACTTAAATGATAGTAAATTTTTGCTTATGTTAGTTTTTTGCTTATATGGTGTCAGGAATGTTAATGTAAATATTATTGATTACATTGGAAGCCTTATTCACTGTAGGTAATAAATGAGAATGTTTGGTTCCGTTTTAATGTTGTGTTTCAATTTCATTGTTTGATATGATTTTTTAGATAATTTAGGAAGTTATATTACCAATTTATACACTATTACATACAAAATAATAACTGTTCTGAGGGTATAACCGTCATTTTTGCACTTTTAATAAAATTCTGCATCTTATTGGAAGGAAAGTGATTGAGTATTCCTGTAGTTATCTCCAAATTAAATTGCTGACACTCCAAAATAATTCAAAATTAGCAATAAGTGTGGAAGTTGGGAAAAATAAATAAAAACGTAATAAATTTCATCCTGGTAAAAATGCAACAAAAAGAAGGGGAAAAAAAAGTAGAGAAACTGTCTTTTTTTTTTCTTCATCCCTCGTCTAATAATTTCCACTCATCTTTATTTGGGATGCATGGTTTGCATGAGTGAAAAAAAAAATTGTTTAACCTTTGTATAATTCTAACTCTATTGAGATATATGAGTAGAACTCGGGTTGTTTTAGGTTCACCAAGTCTTCTTTATAAACTCTATTCAAAAATCTATTGAATTGGCTTTAAATGATGAATCTGAATCATTCAAATCCAACCTTCCTTATGAGTTATGCGTCTACATGCGAAAATTTTAAACTTTTGAATTAATTTAGTATAAAGTCAAACGATCAAAATTAAAAAGATTATAAATTAATTTTAATGCATTCATTTTTTAAATTTTTTTACCACTTAAAATTTAAAATTTTTGTATTTAGATGCATCACTCAAAAATTCATATTTTTTTGTTTTAAACCAATCCGATAAATTTTACAGTAAAATTCACAAAAAAAACAGCTTAATGAATTAAGAACACCCAAGTTCTACTCGAGATATATATTAAAGAAAAATTGCTAACTATTGCAATAAGGAAATTGAATGAGTAAAAATGTTCAGAAATTGCCCGCGAATTTTTATGCGCATGCTGCCAAGTACTCTATGAATGTTTACCAATCCGATAAATTTTACAGTAAAATTCACAAAAAAAACAGCTTAATGAATTAAGAACACCCAAGTTCTACTCGAGATATATATTAAAGAAAAATTGCTAACTATTGCAATAAGGAAATTGAATGAGTAAAAATGTTCAGAAATTGCCCGCGAATTTTTATGCGCATGCTGCCAAGTACTCTATGAATGTTTACCATTTTAATTGAGTGCACGCGAATTATGACATGTTTGAAAAAGATAAGAGACAACAAACATTGTGCATAAAAAAGAACAACGAAAAAAAGATTTGATCCGGAATAATTTCGGGGTTTTGAACCCGACGTGAATCGAACACGCAACCTTCTGATCTGGAGTCAGACGCGCTACCATTGCGCCACGGATCCGGTTATGATTTATTCTCACAATATTATATATGACGTTATTGTTCTCCACAGTAAGAAATTTCGTAAGGTCGAGAGAGTCCGAAATTAATTTCTTAATAACTCCGTTATTATTTATTGTCAACAAACTGGTAAGAGAAAATTTGCTTTTATAAAAGACCGGATCGAAATATTTTCTACCAATTCATCCTGTAACATTTTCAGGCAACATGTGAGATGAGAGAAAAATAAAACCGTACAAAAAAACATTATATATAATCTTCAACTTTTTTTTTATAAAACTAAATCAGTAAAATATATACATTAAAATATTTTCAGGTCAAGTGTACACTTTAAAAGATTCAAATAATTAGTTTAAAAATTTAAGATAGCTTTTGACAACTGTCAAAATATGTTTTTTTTTAATAAAAGGCATTCATCAAAATACGTTTTGACTAAATTAAAATCTTTGTGACAAGTGTACATTAATACTAAATATTTCTCGGCACAATAAAATTGTATATGCATTTTAAAATATGTAAAAAAAATTGGTGTAAATTATTTAGAAGGTGAGTTCACTAAATTAATTATCAAATTTGAACGTAAAACCTTTTTAATATTCGCCTAATGCCTACTCTAATTATGTAAAATGAGAATCTATTTTTATTATATATATAATGCTAGCAGGGAATTCTACTGTTCATTGAGTGTTGTTCTATTCTCAACTCTTGGATTGATATCCAGCAGATTGCATTGACACGTGTCAAAATTGCTTATATTTCTATAGAATTTATAATACATGAGAAGGAATAACAAGAGGATTCTATGGTGCCGTACCTAGGGCTGTAAATGAGCTGGGCCTTAGCTCAGCTCGTTAATTTTAGACCGAACCTGGACCGAGCGAGCTAGACCTAGGACTTCCGAGCTCAAACTCGTGACGAGTTAGCCCGAGCTAGCTCGGCTCACTGGCTCACTGGGTTTAGCTTAAGAAGAAAATAAATTTTACAAATCTTTTTTGACTAAGCTGAATCAGGCTTGACAGTATAAAATACATACAAATTCATACAAATTCACAAATTGATGCCTAGCCGAGCTAGCTCGCGAGCAAGCTAGGCCCCAACTCAAACTTGTTAATTCTGGACCGAGCTAGTAGCGAGCTGTCTCGTTAACAGCTCGATCTAATAACGAGCGAGCGTTAGCGAACGAATCAGATGCGAGTTACGATCGAACCACAAGCTACGAGCCACAAGCTACGAGCTTTTTGGCCACCTCTAGCCGTACCAGTGATGAGTGAGAAATATTGGGGATTTGTTTTATAATTCTCACCATATATTATAAAATGGATTACTCTGAGAGTTGGATCTCAAGTAGCATCTCTTCCCTTTCTTTTTTAAGTAAATGTTAAAGATCAACTCGCCCAACTATTTAATATTCACAAAAAAAATTATTTCATTTAAATTTTAAATTTGCAACTTCTCATTCAGAAAGTATTATTTTACCACTAAATCAAATAGTGATTTTGGTAACACTTTCCTCTTTAATTATTAGTTTGCTGAATCAGCGAATTATGAGGACAGGAACCTCTCACCTACAAGAGCAGCTTGGGTCCGATGGGTATCGGACCCAAACTGAGTTCGATGGGCTCCAAAGTCGTCCAATTCGTTTTAAGATATGTGCAATTTGCTTTAATAACCATGCAAGATCTCTTTGATATCCGTGCACACGGATCCTAAAGTAGATTGGACGGTTATTCTACCCATCGAACTCAAATTTGAGTCCGATGGACATCGGACCCAAATTTGTCCCCTCACCTACATATGCCAGGGTTCATAATAGATTTCCGGTCCAACTCAGTTAGAAGGTGGGTTGTACTGTACTTACCGATCCATTTTTATAACGGTAGAATGGTCATTCCAACTTATATCATTACCAATTTGAGATTAGATGAAAAAAGGGGATTTAAGAAACGCAATTTAATTTTGAGGAAATGAGATATTTTGATGTTTTTATGAGAAAATTAGATAGTTCGAAAGTACGAGGGTGCGTTTGGATTGTGCAAGGATTAGTGCAAGAATAACAATTTTTGGATTAGTGGTTGAGAATAGTGCTAATCCGAGTAGTTTGAGAATAGTGCTAACTTTGAACTATTCGGATTAGTAAAAATGTTGTTTGGATTGTATATTTAGAATAGCGATGAAGGAAATGAATAAAATAATGATTAAATTAATATAACATTCAAACTAATATTATATTGCATTTAATATTTAAACTAATATTATATTACATTAAATTAGAGAATAAGAATAGTGGAGCTATTCTTGCTATTCCACCATTTCTTTGGATTAGTAGAATAGAACTATTCTTGAGCTAATCCAATTTTCCAATTTGTGTTTGGATGACTCAGGAATAAGAATAGTGGAGCTAATCCAAGAATAACTTTATTCGTGCACCATCCAAACACAACCTGAATGTTTAACTCTTTCATGCCAAGTTGCCAACATCCGGGGTAAATATTTTAACAGATAAGTTTTGGCTTGACTCTGCGCATCAACTATAGAATCAATACAGCGCTGTATATAGTTCGTGTGCTACGTGAAGCCAAGATTGCTTTGTTAAAATCTTTACCCAGCATCCGAGCAGGTCCGGATCCCCTAATGTAACCCAAGTTTTGGGTTTTGGATCTAGACCGTCTGATTAGAATCCGACGTTCCATCTCGCACGATTCATCTCGAGATATGTGCTCCATCTCTAATCTGGCGCTCCATCTCGCGCGCTCATCTCAAATCGGACGGTCTGGATTTAAAACCCAAAAATTGGATTACAATGCTAGATCTCGATTCCATCCGAGCTCCGTTGAATTTCTTCTTTTTTTTTTCTTTATTTATAAAACGCCTGTAGGCGTTCAGTTCCTTACTTGGTGCTCAAACTAAAACGACAGTGTACCAGTATGTTAAAACTTAAAACAGCATAATTGTTATTTTTTTATTTAAGATGAAAATTCCTATTTAATTGTGAAAAGTACATTCCCAAGGGTGTAAATGGCATTTAAGTACAAGCAGAGACAATTAAAGCTCCGCCACTGAATCAATGAGTTATTGAGCTTCATTTATGGCACAGGCAGAAATCTCACCACACATTTCTCTCCTTGCATGACTCAAACTGAGATTTTAAAAAGAACAAAAAATGAAATTAATTATTTTGTAATTTCTAACTTGAACAACATAGGAAACGGTCCCTTTTTAAGGTTGATTTTCAAAGGAGTTATTTTTAACGAATTTACACCACCTATATCTTAAAAAATTGATCAGACCATGTTTAGGATAATAGTATTTCTCTGTCAAAGTTTTATTTTCTGACATTGGAGTAAAACTCCTGGTCATGCCTGCACGGGGAGTCCTCGACTCCTCGTCTATTGCACTCAATTTACGATTATGCATTGAGCATTTTGATCAAAATCAAGTAGCAGTGGATACAGAGTCCTTGCATAGAAATCCGTATGTGCTGCTATTCTTCTTAGAATAGCAGCATCCAGCTCTTCCACTTTTGTCTCTCTCGCTCTTCAAAAGAAAGAGAGGAGAGGAGAACAGAAAATAGCAGGAATTTTGAGAGCACGGGATCTCATTTCTCTTGCGTAAGCTGTTGAAATTTTGCTGAATGACTTCATACACATCATTTGCAT